>PVLD010029375.1:0-18150 GCA_004027595.1 Dinomys branickii
TAAAATGGTGCAATGGGATAAATCTCTCATCTATAGTAGAGGCCAAGAGCTAGGTCCTTAGATTTCACTAGAATTATTAACTTGCTACTGGAATCACCCAGTGATTCCAGCTGGGAAGACCTCTTGATAAGTGTGAAATTAACCTATGTCACTATATTAAATTTGAAAAGTCACCAATGACTTAAAATTTAAAACATGGAAATAGCTAGTTACTTTAGTATACAGCATTAAAATGTAATTAATCAGAGCTTTATGGTGGAAAATATAAGGCATTTAAAAACTTCCTTGTAATTGAAATGCAGCAATGAGCCTCTGTTCAACCTGATGATGTCCAGCTGCAGTGACTCTTGACCCATGCAAAACATGACTACGTTTTTACCATAGACCTTTTGAATCTTTTCTAAAATGTTATGCTTCTTTAAGATAAACCTGACAGAATGTGACACTCACACAAAAGCCCTGTGTGGTAGGCTTGTATAAGGCATCGCTGTGACATTCAGAGATATTCTAGTTTTGGCAACTGTTTGAGATTTGTGGCTCTCCTTTGACATTTACAAAGATTCTGAGACTATTTCCGAAAAGGGCTAGAGCATTTCACTAGATATGTGGTTTCTTCAAAGGCCACTTTCAGATTAAACTGTCTGTGAAACTCTGGATGGAACCAATGTGGGATGGGACTAGAAAAGTATTTATTTTATTAAAAATAAGAAAGAAAAAGTTCAGATGATGATCTACAAAACTTCAAATAAAGAAAATTTCATAAAGGCAACATGTCATTCTTTACTTTGTCTTCTTGAATGCTAAAGTTCCAAAATGCATTTGTTTGGGTTTTTATCATAGTGTTCATTGCACAGAATAATTTTTCACTGAATATAACTCATGCTAGTTAATAAATCTTTCCAAGACATGTTTTACTTTTGTTGTTGTTTTATGATTAGTTTAAGCTTGTAAAATGTTATTTGCATTAAGGCTTACTGATTGTAAATTAGAAATTTTTGAGCTTCTTTCTTATATGAATCAAGTTTTATACTTCATGTGAGTAGCAAGATTTTGAAACACAGATTAAACTTCATAGAGGATATATAATACATTGGGAGAAGAGGTTAGAGTGTAGGCTACAGCTTTGCTGTGTTCAGCCCTGGCGTTTTGGTCTTTGAGGACCTGATCCTGGTAACTACTATAAAAAGTCTGCAAAGAAAATGTTTTTTTTTTTAAGTTAGAATTTTGCAAGGAAGGCTGTTTTTGCAGTGCTAATAATTAGTTTTAACATGAACATAAAGCTCTCCAGTGTGTTTGTGTGCATGTGTGTGTGTGTGTGTGTGTGTGTTGTGTGTGCGTGCGTGTGTGCGCAGGCGCACCACTCAGGTATATATTTACAAATGTGCTACTTTGGGTTACGCTGTTCTTGAAATATATACTGTCTTATTTCTAGCAGAAACTAAGTCTGTAAATGCTTAGTACTTAACAATAACAAAGAACTGGATGACACCAAAGTCCTAATTACTTTCCATCTATACCCAGGCACTTTTGAAATAGGTATTATCCATGGTTGAGTTTACTCTAGGTCCAGTTTGTGATAAATTAAACTGCAGTAGAGCATTCAAAGGAAGGTAATATACCCCTAATAAGGTTCTACAGGATCAGAATTTAGTGAAATTAGTTTTGAGAGGTGAGTGTCTCTCCCAAAATAACACTCTGACTTCCTTTGGTAAACATTTAGTAACCTTGATAAATCATAATAGTGGCTAAAGAGTACTTCAAGGCATTTCCATACTATTCATATGCATGATTTGTGTATTTGAATGAAATCTATGTGCCTCTAATCTTACGGTTTTTCCATATGTCCTTGGAAACACTCCTGCCTGTAGCCATCTGTTTGCTACCTACACTGACCATTTCTAATAGACATAAATCACTAATGACTTAAAATTATTCTTATTGGAGAAACTCTCCTAGCGAGACCACAAAAATAAAACACCCAGTGCTATGGAACCACTGTCATATATATGAACATTTGAAAACTTGGATTAAATTTTCAATGCAGATGTTGAAACAAGGGTATGAACACAGGTGGTATATTTGGGAAGAGAATTAAAAAAAAAAACAGAGGTGTGAGTGAGTGACATCACACACACACACACACACACACACACACACACACACACACGGAACCATAAAGGTACATTTCCATAATAGGGAGCTATAGTTCAGTCATGCTACTCGCCGGCATAAAACGTTGGATACGAGCTGCAGTAACACCTGACAGTATAGAACCGTCTCACTTCATTACCGCATCAGGAACAAAGGTAAAGAAGAATTCTAAAAAATAAATACAATTTTTTGTTAAAATACTCGATATTATTTTTTCAAAGGGAAGAAGAAGAGTTTCCACATTTAAAAATCTGTTATCTTGCCTAAAATACTGGGATGATTTACAAAACGTCTCTCTTGCCTCTCTGCTCACAGTTATAACTGCTTTCTAGGAATGTAACTCGGTCTTAGATTCCATTTGCATCTGAGACTTTGCCCCCAGCCCCTCTGACGCTGGAGACCCTGGAGCCCCCGGTGGCCGTCACCCCCTCGTCTGCTTTGCCTCCTTGATTCCTGACCAAGATTCCTGTCACCTTGTCTCTCTCAGGGAAGGAAGTGCATTGCTGACTAGGTCACTCCTACTCACTCAGCTTCAGGAATTCATGTTGCTTTAATACATGATTATTTCAGGATAGGAACTAGTTTTCCTGCCAAGTACTTTTTAAAACATGTTTTGACTCCCAGATGAGTCAAATGATCAATTTAAATTTTTTTATAAAATTAAATTTTTCTTAAGGCCAAACTTGCCTCTTGCAGTGCTGTCATGAATTGACAAATAATTGATATTATATTAAAATGTTTGGATCATATTCTTGTATTATAATTAAAATTTACATTCAGTGTGTGCAAGTTATTTTGTTGCTTTTTTTCTTTCTTTTTATTGACAATGTAAGGTGGATCTTTCTGTAATTTTATATACTTACTATAATTTATATAGAGATTGTAAAGTGTTCTTTAAAAATGTAGACTTATACTAAATGCTCAGTAATCATAGTTTAAGGAACGGAAAGATTAATGTATTTAAAAGTATCATATTTATAAATTCATTAGGAGAATTAAATTTAAAAAAATGAACTACATCAAAAATCCATTTTGAAGAATAATTGGCCGTGTATAATGGAGAAAGGGGTGACTTGGTTTTTGGTTTTGCTTTGGGGTTTTTTTTTGGTTTTTGTTTTTCTTTTCTCACTATGTACAGAGTTCAGGATGGCCTTAAACTATGTAGCTTAGGCTGTATTCAAGTGTATAGAAGTGTATAATGATCCTCTTGCCTCAGCCTCCACAATTCTGAGACTACAGGAATGTGCCACCAAACCTGGCTTTGAGATGACATGCTTTTAACATGTTTTATGTATTATCTAGGAAAACTTAAGGCAAAAGCCATTTGACTCAGTAGAATTAGTATCTCAATAACTGACTCTAGTCTTCTCAGAACTCACCACTGGTATCACATTCGGAACACTGGGTTTACGGTTACACGCTTTTCTCTTTTTTATTGCACTCAACTGATCTAACCTGGCCCGTGAAACCAGGCCTCTCACACACCATGGCCCCATAGGCATAAAAATACTTGGCTCTTTATCCCATCTTTCACTGTCTGCTCCTAAGTGTTTGGTTTCGGCAAATACTTCAGCACCCTTTTCATGAGGTCTGCCTGTCGCCTCACATTAACATTTACATCACTCATGAATTTCCGTATCTCTCTTGACTTTGAATGAAAGAACTCAACTCTTTCATAGCAAATAAAATCATTGTCTGTCTAGTCCATTTCATCTCTCCACACAGAAAAGAACGCTGAAGATATTTGACTTGCACTCTGAAATGAAGAGGATTTCTGCCCG
Organism: Dinomys branickii; assembly: GCA_004027595.1. Taxonomy (NCBI): domain Eukaryota; kingdom Metazoa; phylum Chordata; class Mammalia; order Rodentia; family Dinomyidae; genus Dinomys; species Dinomys branickii. The sequence continues at coordinate 3,933 of PVLD010029375.1, forward strand.
TTACCAGTCAGGAAACAATACAGAAAGAAGCAACAAATGTGACGGGGTCACCCAGGATTGTTGCCTTCAGAAAGCCATACGTCTGCGCAGCCTGTGCTCTCAGAGATTCTATTTTCTGACATTCACAAATGAATGCTACACGCTTCCCTGCTTTCTACAGATACATGTCTCCAGGAAACCCCTGATGTTGAATCAGGTCACGTGCTGAAGGGTGTTTTCATAAACTGGAGGCTATTGCCAGCCTATCATATATAGCATTCTTGGGTTCCAGGATGTATGGATATTTCCTTTCAGAAATTGGAGATTAAGTTCTCAGGCATTGGGAAACATAGGAAAACATACAGATTGTTCATGACCTCAACTCTGTGCACAAAAATCAAGGCAGAATATTGGATTTTAGTGTAACAGGATATGGAATGTCATTGTTATTTTATTGCATATTGTAGCTAACCTTTTTCTACCTTTGTCAAACTTTGATGTGTGATCAAAGATAGTTATTTCAAAGTATAGTGTTCAAGTGTTTGAAAACACTTGTATTCTCTAGGGCTTTCTTACTGTTAATTACGGTGAAGAATCTGACTACCAGGTATTATTTTACCATCCATGGAGGTGAAATACTTGCATACAAATGTCTGTGCTGACACCATGCCAAGGAGTCAAGAGAAATCCTGAGATCTCCACGCGAGCTTCTTATGCCTGACAGGAAGTTTTCTGCTTTGGCTTTTGCTAAGTAGTTTTTTTTTGCAGTTGTGTTTCCAGCTTGCTGGGGTAGTGTACAGCAGTTATTGTTAGTATATTTTCTTCATTGCTAGATTGTCCTTTCTTGGACCACTGACCAGGAAGAACATGCTGGGGACTGACTGCCAAGGAGCTTTTGATTTGTTACTTTTTGTAACAATAGTCTGTGAAAGAGGAATTTAGGCATAAAACTTATGAGATTTTCCACTGTGTCCCTTTTGTCACTAAGTTACTTTCCTGGTTATCCTTCTCTCCATATTTCAGAATCTATTTATATTTATTTTGCATAAAATGCACATTTTTTCTAGAATAATTAGGAATATTTATGTCTATTCTATCTTTCCAGAAAAAAATTGCCTCAGAATTATTTGTTGAATTATAACACACGTAAGTTCTTATTCTTTTGGATTCTTACCTAGCAACAAAACATGGTATATCATTGAGAATTAACATAAATGAAGAAGATACAATCCCTAAGACGTAATGAGTTTATGATTCTGAATTATTGAAATAAGCTCTCTAAAATCCTCTTACACATATTTTAAACAAATTATGATAATTTGAATACTATGAGTAGCATTTCTACCCTTATTGGGCAGATTTTATGAATAATTTTAGTTATACTGAAAAACTTGGCTATAAGATAAGAATCTATCACAAACTGTATTTAGCCAGAATTTGAGTTATGGGAATGCCTGAATTAAGGTGCTGGTGGTGGTAAAAATTCTAAACACACAGTAAAGTCAGCACCACAAAAATGTTACCCTTACCAGCTACCATTTTATGGTATTTAGGAACCAAAACTAATAATTTGGAAGAAAATTATTTGCTTGTAGATCATAAGGTATGGTGATAGTCATTGAATATAAGTATTATGTTAAAATATTAAAATATTTCATCAAGTGAACTATATATGTAACATTAATTTTTATAGTGAAACTCAAATATTAGGTACAGAGAAATATTAATTTCTTATCCATCATTAGGAAAAACAATGTATACAATTACATAAATGTCCCACAATTGAAATAAAAATTAAGAGATTGGGACTATTTAAAATCAAGCTGGTACTGGCTAAAATACAGACCTGAGGATCAATGGAACAGACTGGAAGATGCAGACACAACCACAAACACACTCAGCCACCTAATCTTTGACAAAGAGACCAGATAAGCTCACTGGAGGAAAGAGTCTCATTAATAAATGGTGCTGGAAAAATTGGCTTGCCACTTGCTGAAGACTGAAAATAGACCCAAGTCTATCACCATGCACCAAACTCAAGTCAAAATGGATCACAGATCTTAATATTGAAACAGAAACACTAAATCTATTGGAAGAGAAGGTAGGTAAAAATCTTGAAGACATAGGGGTAGACAGAGAGTTCATGAACAAAAATCAAGCCACAAGGAAAACACTTCAAAGCATCAACAACTGGGACCCCATTTTACTGAAAAGATTTGCACATCAAAAGAAATCACCAGCAGAGTAGAAAGAAAACCTACAAATTGGGAAAAAATCCTAGCTGGCTGTCCCTTGGACAAAGGTCTTCTATCTCAAACATACAAAGAATTAAAAAACATGAACCTCTCTAAATTCAAAGACCCTAAATAATGGGAATCTCAGATGAATACACACTTCTCAGATAAAGAAATACAAATGTCAAATAAATATAAGAGAAAATGTTCTACATCTTTAGGCATTCGAGAAATGCAAATTAAAACAGCATTGAGATTTCATCTCACTCCAGTAAGATTGGCCAGCATAAAGAAATCAACCAATAACAAATGCTGGTGTGGCTGTGGAGAAACAGGAACTTTTCTGCACTGTTAGTGGGAATGCAGACTGGTAAAACCACTGTGGAGGTTGGTTTGGAGATTTCTCAGCAAACTAGGTCTAGAGGTCCAATTCAACCTAGCCATTCCCCTTCTGGGTATTTTCCCAGAAGATCTGAAAGCATCATATTACAGTGATATATGTGCACCTATATTTATAGCAGTGCAATTTGTAATAGCTAAATAATGGAAGCAACCCAAATGTCCATTCATTGAGGACTGGATAAAAAAAGTGTGGCATTTTTATATAACGGAATATTACTCAGCTATAAAGAAAGACAAACTTGAGGGTTTATAGGTAAATGGTCACAATTACAGACCATACTCCTAAGTACAATAAATCAGATGTGAATGTACAAGCAACGTATTGTATCACTAGTGTAAGAACCTGAAGGTGGGAATATAAGTTAGAAAATATGAAGCCAATCCACTCTAAAGTAAAGAGCAAATGGGATGAGGGGAAGGAGAAAAGGAAGAAAGGGTTAACTATGTATGTATGTATGTATGTATGTATGTATGTATGTATATGCCAGATGACTAACATGGTTGTACTACTGACTTATGTTGCTCTATTGTAAGGAACACTTAATGATTAGTTGTTTGATCAATCTTGCATGTCTATATTTGTTTCCTTAAATATACACTTGGGAATTATCAGTATGTAATACAACAACCATTGTTAATTCCCTGTCATCTTGTCTGTATTTCCATTTTGATTGTATTATTCTTGTGCTACTTTGTGTCTGTCTTTTAATATGTTTTCATTCTTTTAATTTTAAAATAAAGAAAAGATTGGGGACATTCAAATGGATATGGTTACACCTTGATTTAATACAAAGAATTATTTTAATAAATATTTTCAAATAGCTATTTGATATAAACATGTAATTCTTTTGATAGGAGAAGTAGTACAACCATAAAGCAAATGTAAGCATTTATGCAATAAGAAGTTGACTATAGAAAAATTAATAGCCAACTATTTTCTAGAGGATAAATTGGATTGCAAAATTACTTTTGGTAGAAATCAACTAGTTATCAATTTCTTTCAGATATTAGAGGCCTTTTCATTACACTGCCTTTTCATGTTAACAGCTTCATCAGTCAGGAAGAAAGTAACATTATGTTCACTTTGGCTTGTGTGAGGATTTGGAGGTGGATTATGTATTTGACAAAAGCACATACATAAGTTGCCATTAAGAGGAAAAGATTCAAATTCCCTGAGTTCTACAAGAGATTGTGATTAATGCTCTCTCATCATTCTGGTCAAGCATGGTTCCCAGTATTTAAAAAAAATTACACATGTAGTTTTCTGAAATTATTATATCATCATAAAACTTCTTTGCATATAATTTTGAATTTACAGATTCATTCTTGAAATGATGGCTATGAAAACAATAGATGATGTACAAAATGGGATGTAACTATATCAGCTTTTAAGAGGTGAGGAAATCATAGTTATGTATTAGCACAAAATCATTAATTTTACTACCAGCCACTAAGTTCAAGGCACATATTGACAGCCAGAATGATCAAATAAGGATAAAAAAACTGACTCCAGACACAGGAGAGATAGAAATACAGTTTTGCATGTTTTAATCTAACACAGATTAATTATCGGATTACTTAAGACATATGCTAGCAGAGAAAATGCATATGTACATACTGTATAAAAATAGAAATCGCCCATAACTCCAACAGTAGTAAAGATCCCACAGTTAGTATGCTTCAGTTTTTGATTCTTGTCTGTTTAACTATCCAAAATTTTTCCAAAAATAATGATTACATTAAATTTAGTTTTAAGTTAATTCTTCTTGACTATTCAGCACTTATTTGTTCCATTTGTTATTTTAAAGAATAAAAACTAACAAAACAACAATGAAGACAAAATCAAAACAACACAATACATGACCTCAAAACAAAATAATAGGAATTAACATTTTATAATATAACAGCTATTGTTAATATTCTACCATCATGTTTTGAAATTCTGTAACATTTTTATTGTTCTCTATGCTTTTTTATGTATTTTTTTTTTACTTTTTTCTTTTCTCTTTAAAAAATAATTTCTATATATACAAGGATAGCTGGGATAAGTGTAGTGCTGATGTCTGTGATTTAATGAAAGGAACAATCAATGCTTAAATTTTTCTTTTTTCTTGACCAAGTTTTTACACACGAACCTTGTAATCAGAATGACTGATCTGAAAACAACAATGTGTGGTATAACAAACATTGTTGAACTCCCACCATCTTTTATGGTGAAGCTCTGCATCATTTTCAATGTTTTAGTTTTTTAATTATTTGTTTCTGTCTTGATTGTTTGATCAATCTTACATTCTTATGTCTTGTGGACTGAGCAACTCCGCTGAAGGTAACAGTATGTAATGTTTCCATTTTTTAAAATACAGACCATGTTTTTTCCTCACTTCAGTAGCAACAAATATGTAGAATTACATAACTATTTATTTTTGAACAATTAAATAACTTGTAATCTATTATTACTTAAAATAACACCACAATATATTATATGATCATAAATCTGTTAACTGACCTGGGTGAGATGCTTAGTACATATACCAGAAGAAGAGTATATTGTTGAAAGATTAATATAATTCTCCACTTTGTCATGCATATCAAAAAGTAAGAACAAAATTTTTACACTAAATTATATTTTCATTAAAATTGCATATAATATTCTTGCTCCACAACCTCTATACACTTTTTTATTATATATATTCTATAATCACCTTTGTTTTCACCTAATTCTTTTTTTTTTTTTTTTTTTTTGGCGGTATTGGGGATTGAACTCAGGACCCTGTGCTTGCTAGGCAGGCGCTTATTCCACTGAGTTATATCCCCAGCCCACTGTTTTCACCTAATTCTTAAAAAATAAATATGAAATAAATAATTTTGTTTAATTTTTCTTCATTTAAGATAATTGTATATCTTTATAAAATACAGTGTGATGTTTTGGAACAGTATTAATACCTCTGCTCATGGACGGTTCTATTCATGCACATTTCAGATTGCAAGCAAAAGCTTTCACAAAATTTTACTTCCCCTTACAAAATCCGCATTGGGTGAAAAACACCTATGACCGTTGTTACGGTTGATACATTGTAGCAATTTGGGGAGTCTAGAGATTTGGCTAAGTAACTTAGTAGTTGTAAATCTTGGGGTAAAAAGGACATGCCCTTACTCTTCTGGGATGTCGTTTATTGTGTTAATTTGGGGAGTTTAAAAGGGTAACTCTGTGATTCAGCAGGAAGCCAGGGTGCTTACTTTGTATACATCCTGAGCCTGTGGAAGTGGAGGGCATGGAGACTGAGAGCTACACGCCCCCTGGGTGGGGGTGGGCTGTTTACAATGTAAGGGAGAAAAGGAGGCTTTTTTGCACCATTCCTCCCTTTTGCTCTGGTTGTTTTTGCTGTGCTCTGCTGCCATGAACAGTTTGCCCTCTGCCATGTGCCACTCTGCCTCAGAACCAGCCAAGTATGGGCTGAAACCTCCACAAACTGTAAGCTAAATAAACCTTTCCTTCCTTCATTTTGGGTGTTGGGTATTTTGTCTCAGCAACAAGAAAAAAGTAACCAAGACAACCATCTTCCCAAGAATCATGGAACAAGTTAAGTTTTCAAACTCAGGTACCACTCTCCATTTGTACATTGCATATTAATGAACTCACAATATTTTATTTGTGGTTTTTAATGTTTGCCCCAGTTGAAAGCAGACAAGGTGTTTATAAAGAAAAAAATTCCCAGTGTGATGAATTCACCAGCTATAAATTATAAAGAATTCATCAGCCACAAATTAAAATATATATATATTTATATATTTATATATATATGAACAATACATTAACATTTATTGGAAGCAATATGCCAAATGTCTGATTGACATCTCTTCTAAACACCAAGTTTTGTGTTCCTTTTAAACATAGTAACAAAGATATCAGAAAACACCGTGAAATAACTCTAATGTGTTTCTATCAAGTTTTAAAGATACTTTTACATCTCAGTAACCCCTCCTGACTAGAGAGACCCTGTGCCACAGTGTGGGGGTGTAGATGCCCGCCGCATATAGGAAGACACCAACAGACACTCACTCATGCAATTTGCAAGGGGTCTTTATTATCCAGGCATGCGTGGGGCTCACTGAACACTCAGGAACAGAGAGCCCCGAGTCGGGCCCAAGTAGGGCTTATATGTTTTAGAACAAAGGGAGGAGGGGTCTTTGCAAGTGCGGTTACAGAAGCAGATGGCATTGGTTACTTTAAAAGGGGCTTTTACATTCATTGGGGGAAATAGCTACGTGGAGGTCTGGGGTTAGAGGCAGAGGTTGTTTCCTAATATGGACAGAAGTAGCCCAGGAAAGGCATATTTTACAAATTCCTTAGTCATGAGGTTCGTCCTTATCTTCACAGCTCAGGCCCTCTGGTTTACTCTGTCCTTGGGCGGCTACACATTGTAATAGCTTAACTCCTGGAAGGGGGAAAGGAGGGTGGTTTAGTACAGCTCATGTATCATTGTTACTAGAGAAAATTTCTCTTACATTCCCCCCTTTTTGTTTTGTGAATCTCTAATCCTAGAGATCGGGGTGTCTGTTGTTGGGATCATCGAGAATTGCATATTGTTGTCTGATAAGCATCAGTTTTACATTACCAATCTGACTCCGTAGGAGATTTATTATTCTATTTAGGATGCAGGGCCCTATGGTTACTATTAAGAGCAGTACTATTAAGGGCCCCGTTAAAGCCGACAGTAAGGTGGTAAGCCATGGAGACTGGCTGAACCAAGATTTAAATAGGCCTTGTTGGGCTTCTCGTTCTTTTTGTCTTTGGTCCAATCTTTCCCTGAGTTTGGCCATGGACTCTTTAACAACCCCAGAGTGATCTGCGTAGAAACAGCATTGTTCTCTTAAAGCCGCACATAATCCCCCTTTTTTAAGAAAGAGTAAATCAAGTCCTCATCTATTTTGTAGAACTACTTCTGAAAGGGAGGTTAGAGAGTTTTGGAGGGCTGTGACAGACGTTTCTATGGCCTTTAAGTCTTGGTCTATTGCGGCTTGTAATTGACTAGTCTGTTGGTTGCCATGTATAATGGCAGCTGTCCCTGTGCCTATGCTGGCCACCGCTGTGGCTCCCATAAGCACCGCCAGAGTGATTGAAATTGGCTCCCTTTTGTATCTAGTTTGGCCTGATAGTTTATCTATTAGCTCTGTCTCTGAATGGTAGAGGATCCGGGGATATATAGAGACCAATATACAAAAGTTAGCAGAATTATTGAAAACCTTTGTAGACACACAGGGGGTGATTCCAGTGTCACATGCCCATTTTAAACCGGAGGGAGGTTGAAGGAATTTATCTTCTTCTTGGATTTGATTAATAGTAGCACACAAAGTTTTAGCGTGGGACGGAGGATTGCCTATACAGGTCCCTTGACCCGTAACCTCAGACAGGGTAAGTTTGTGATCATTGTCCCAGTCACAGGTCGAGCTAGAAGAGAGGGTAGTATATGATTTGTTTATAGCTATCCCTTTATAATAGGGTGGTGAAGCAAACAGGCAAAGCCAGCATGACTGTGTAAGGTCAGCTTGGGAGTGATTGAGAACTGAATAGGCTCCCAGAATTAGGTTATACAATCGGTCACCAAGACCCATTGGATCTAGTGGGGAGGGTGTATGGATTGGGGTACTGGTGGAGGTTTGGAGAACCTGTGGGGGTGAGGTTCTAAGAGTGGTTGTAGGTCTCAGTTGAAGGGGGGAATTAGTCTTAACAATCACCGAATTAGGTCCTATCCCAATCCCTTTTTGGGGAATTTTTTCCTTTTTGATCAGGATTAGTCCTCCCCTATCCGTACTATCTTCGTAATATCTAATCCCCCATGTCATTCCGGTGAGCCATTTAGAGTCAGTGGGAGTAGTGACATTAATGAAATACATCTTTCGACAATTGGGAGACACCATGATTTTTCGCCCTGCCTCAATTTCGTCTGAATCTGGTGTACCCAGTTTACAGTAGGAGATGCCACAATTGGGCGTTTTTCCTATCTTTAGGTGCGGGTCGGGGGAGGCTACGTTCCAAGTAATGGCTAAGGTCTCACAGCCCCAATAAGCACAGTAATAGTGTCCCGGACTGTTGCAGTAACCCTTACCAGGATTGGAGGCAGGTCACATATAAATGGGGATTTGGTCACAGCAAAGCCGGTGAGTAGTTAAGTCACAGGGGGATATGAGAAAGGATGGTCCCCCTGCACCCTCCCAGGTGTGTAAAGTTTTTTTATCCTCCCACCTAGTTAGGGTCCACTTCCAAGGTTGATGGGGGTTGGGATTGGATCCTCCTAGGGGAAGGAGGAGGAGTAGCAGTAACCCTACGAACCCGTAACTTGAGGGGATTTTTAGTCTTTTCCAGTTTCCATTGAGGCTCCGACGGTGGTGGTGCTGGCTTGAGGTGAGACGCATGGATCCAGGACGCGATGCCATCAACTTTAACCGCCGTAGGTGTAGTCAGGAGTACTTGGTAGGGTCCCTTCCAACGAGGTTCTAGGGTCGGTGTTGGGTGTCGACGGACGTAGACAAAGTCGCCCACGTTGAATTGATGGGGTGTAGGTCCGTCACTTGGCTGGTAGGCTGAAGAGAGTTGGCGCCACAGGACCTTTTGAATTTGGTCTAGAGCTTGGAGTCTATCAATTAAAAGAGTGTGAAATAAATGTGTGTCTTTAGATAAAGGGCTGAGGTCTCGAATAGGGGGAGGGGTCCCATACAGGATCTTGAAGGGAGTCAAATTTGGTGGCTGGGAAGAAGGGGTGTTTCTTGCCCTGAACAAAGCAAAGGGTAGGAGCATAGTCCAGTCTTTAGAGCCAGTCTCATTGACTAATTTGGTTAAGGTCTCTTTGATTGTTCTATTTATTCTCTCTACCTGTCCTGAACTTTGGGGTCTATAAGCACAATGAAGTTTCCAATCAATCTCCAATATCTCGGCCATTCCCTGACTTACCTGAGCCACAAACGCCGGTCCGTTATCAGACCCAATTACCTTTGGCAGGCCAAAACGAGGAAAGATCTCTTCCATTAATTTTTTAACCACTGTCGGTGCAGTTTCCCTTTTGGTGGGAAACACCTCAGTCCATCCTGAGAAAGTGTCTACAAAGACTAACAAATATTTAAGTCCATATTTGGCTGGTTTTATCTCTGTAAAATCCACTTCCCAGAATTGTCCTGGTTGGGTTCCTCGTAGTCTCTTTCCTTTTAGGGATTTGGAGGGAAAAACGTTAACAACCTGGCAAGCTTGGCAACTTTTAGTGACTTGTTCTGCCAGCTCTTGAATTTGAGTGGCTGACAGTTGGCTATCTGTTAATTGATTTTTGGCCAATAAGCATAACTTTTTTGTCCCCAGGTGAGTTAACTTATGGGCCTGTTGGAAGTAGGCTAGAAGTTCCATTTTTACCATTTTTGGAGCTCGAAGAGGCACACTTGGACGTGCCTCTAATGAATCATTGACCTCCAGAAGCAGAGTGGTGGGGGCACTTAGGGCCGCCTGCTTTGTAGCTTTATCTGCATGGTTGTTGCCCTGTATTATAGGGCCTGTGCCTTTTTGGTGGCTATTACAGTGTACTATGGCTAGTTTTTGTGGTAGCATAATAGCCGCCAGGAGGCTAAGAATCTCTTGTTTGTTTTTAATCTCCTTTCCAGATGAAGTTAGGAGTCCTCTCTGTTGGTAAATAGCCCCATGTACGTGCGCCGTGGCAAAAGCATAGCGGCTATCTGTATAAATGGTTGCCCTTTTTACTTCTGCCAACTCTAGAGCCTTTGAAAGGGCAATTAATTCTGCCTTCTGTGCGGATGTACCTTCTCTCAGTCCTGACGACCAGATAATTCGTGTTCCATCCGTAACCGCGGCCCCCGCGTGTCTCTTACCTCTTAGTAGAAACTGCTACTGTCGGTGAACCAGGTTATCTCAGCATCTGGGAGTGGCTGGTCGGTTAGGTCTCGGCGAATTCCGATTTCCTCCGCCAGGATTTCTTGACAGGTGTGTAGAATTGGCTCAGATGTCTCTTCAGGCAGTAGAGTGGCCAGGTTAAGAGCAGTTGGAGGGCCGAATGTTATCTGGTCCTTATTGAGTAGAAGGCTTTGGTAATGAGTGATCCTGGCATTAGAGAGCCATCTATCGGGAGGCTGACGAATGACACTCTCTAAGGTGTGTGGGGCTATTATGGTCAGTTTTTGTCCCAGAGTCAGTTTATCTGCGTCTTTGGTTAGAATGGCTGCTGCTGCGATAGCCTTCAGACAATGGGGCCATCCATTTGCCACAGGGTCTAATCTCTTTGACAAATAAGCCACAGGTCGCTTCCATGGGCCAAAGGTCGGAGTCAACACCCCTCGAGCTATTCCCCGTCTCTCTTCAATATAAAGAGTAAAGGGTTTGTCTACATTGGGGAGAGCCAATGCAGGGGCAGACAACAGGGCCTTTTTAATCTGATCAAAGGCCTGCCGTTGGTCAGCGCCCCAAGTAAAAGTGGCGTCTCCCTTTAGGAGGGGATGGAGAGGAGCAGCCAAGGAAGCAAACCCCGGGATCCATAGGCGGCAGAATCCCGCAGTCCCCAGAAACTCCCTCAATTGTCTTTTATTTGTGGGTGGGGGAATTTGGGTAACAATCCTTTTTCTGGCCTCCGTGAGCCATCGTTTTCCATCTTTGAGGGTGTACCCCAAGAAGACAACTTCTTTTTGGCATATTTGGGCCTTTTTAGCTGATGCTCTATACCCCAACTTGGCTAATTCTTGCAAGAGCTTCCGCGTCCCATACATACAGTCTGTCTCCGAATCTGCAGCCAGCAGGAGATCGTCTACATATTGAAGCAAAGTTACAGCCGGGTGCTGGATTCAGAAGGAGGCTAGATCCTTGTGGAGAGCTTCATCAAAGATGGTTGGGGAGTTTTTATATCCCTGAGGGAGACGCGTCCAAGTCAGTTGTCCTGATATCCCTGTGTCAGGATCTGTCCACTCGAAGGGAAACAGAGGTTGGCTATCTTTATGTAAGGGCAGACAAAAGAAAGCGTCTTTTAAGTCCAATACCGTATACCAAGTCTTTTTGGGACCGAGAGTGCTGAGCAGGTTGTAGGGATTAGGCACTGTAGGATGTATATCTTCTACCCTGTTATTTACCTCTCGTAAATCTTGCACTGGTCTGTAGTCTCTTGTTCCTGGCTTTTTGACCGGTAACAAGGGGGTATTCCATGCTGATTGGCATGGTACTAATACCCCCAAATCAAGGAATTTTTGCATGTGTTTCTTTATTCCCTGATGAGCCTCCTTGCTTATATAATATTGTTTGACGCAGACTGGTGAGGCAGATGCCTTTAAGGTTATGACCACTGGGGGCTGTAACTTGGCTAGTCCCAGTCCAGCTGTTTCAGCCCATGAGTTAGAAAACTCTACCAACCAATTCTGGGGTATGGCTGGGGTCGTGGGGTTGGTTATAGAGTCGGTATTCATCCTCTGTCGCCAAAGCCAACATAGTCACCAAAGGTTGGCTCACTAGAGGGTTGAGGAAAGTCACTTGGGGCCCTTGAGGCTCGAAAGTTATCCTAGCTCTCAGCTTAGTCAGAAGATCTCTCCCCATAAGGGGAGCTGGACATTCCGGTATTACTAAGAAGGAATGCTGGACTTTACCTCTACCTAGATCCATAGTCCTCTTAGTAGTCCATGCTCTGTATTTGCTTCCGTTACCCCTTGAACCAGGGACTTTTTGGGTGAGAGAGGTCCCAACGGGGCTTGAAGAGCAGAAAAGACAGCCCCTGTATCTACTTCAAAGTCAATTGGGGTCCCCTCCACACTAAAAGTTACCCTGAGCTCGGGGAGGGGATCCGAGCTCTGTCCCCTCTAATCTTCTCCTTCTAAGGCCAGCACATTAGGTTGGCGCTGTTGAGTTTCCATGGCCTGTTTCTTTTGTTTCTTTCTTTTAAGCTCGAGGCAATCTTTGACAAAATGTCCAGGCTTCTTGCAATATGCACATTGGTTTGGGTCTAGAGGTGGGTGATGTGGCTTATCCTCACCTACACCATCCTGAACTCCCTTAACCACTGTGGCCAATATCTTTGTCAGTTCCTGATTTCTCTTTCTATCTCTGATCAATTCTTTTTCCTCTCTCTCTTTTTCCTTTCTCTGTTCTCTTTCCTCCTCTGTCTCCCTCTTATAATAAACTTTGTCAGCTTCTTTCACCAAATCTCTTAACGTCAAGTCCTGTAGCCCATCTAGCCGTTGGAATTTACGTCTAATATCTAGCGCCGATTGACCTATGAAGGCCATGGCAACAGATGCCCGTTGTCCCTCGTCTTGAGGGTCAAAGGGGGTGTACCTACGATAAGCTTCCATTAGTCTCTCTAAGAATATCGAGGGCGATTCAGTAGGCCCTTGAAGGATTTCCCTTACCTTAGCCAGATTTGTAGGCTGCCTAGCAGCCGCTTGGAGACCCGCCACTAGAGTCTGGCGATAGATGGACAGATGCTCCCTACCTTCTGGAGAATTGGGGTCCCAACCAGGGCGATGCAGTGGAAAGAAGTCATCAATAATGTCCGGGAGCTGGGTAGGCCTCCCGTCCCGTCCTGGCACAAGCTTTCTGGCCTCTATGAGGATTCGATCCCTTTCTTCAGTGGTGAACAGGGTCCCCAGCAACTGTTGACAGTCGTCCCAGGTGGGCTGGTGAGAGAACATGAGAGACTCCACCAACCCGGTTAACCTAGAAGGGTCCTCAGAAAAAGGAGGGTTATTATTTTTCCAATTATATAAGTCAGAGGAGGAAAAGGGCCAGTATTGGAGTGCTGGCATCTCTCCCCCATCCTCATCACTCAGCATGGGCCCATGTGGCCTGAGGGGGAGAGTAATTGCCACTCCATCTTGAGGGCCCAGGGCCCGTCAGCTTCGGGTTCCTTGGGCTGACCCACAACCCGTAGCATCCATTAGAGGGCCCTGCGGAGTTAGGTCAGGAGTGATGGGTGAGGTGGGTGGAGTAGGAGAGAGAGGAGGCGCAGGGGCAGCGGCCGCCCCAGCTGGAGCAGAAGGTAAGGGGGGGGTAAGGAGGAGGAGGAGGAGGTGCCTCGGAGTCCAATAGAATTAAGTCCGATTGGGACTCGGGTAAAACCGGAGGAGGGAGAGAGGGGTAGAGATTGGGGGTTGGAGATTGAGTAGGTTGAGCCTTTACAGGCAAGAGAGTGGTAGGCTCTGGCAGAACCGGAGTTAAAAAGGGTCTTACCCATTTTGGGGGATCCTCACATAAATCGTGCCACACCACAATGTACGGCTGTTGGTCTGGATGTCCTCGTCCCCCAGGGCGGAAGACTATAGCCTTAACCGCCTGGATAAGGGGAAGTTGGAAAGTTCCCTCCGGCGGCCATCCCACCTGAAATGTAGGCCACTCTGATGAGCAGAACGTTTGCCATTTACCCTTTCTAACAAATAAAGAAAGGTTACGAGCTCTCTCTCTTATTTCTGGCCAATGATCTAGAGTGAGAGAGAGAGGGGTGGATGTTGTCTGTCCCATGGTGGTTGCTGTGGAACAAAGTAAGGTTAGAGGCGCCAAACAAACAAAGACAAACGAACACTGAGACTAAGTTAACAGACAAATGCCGGCTTAGAAAACTTCTTAGGAATCCAGA
>PVLD010029376.1:0-18149 GCA_004027595.1 Dinomys branickii
CAGGAAAAGAGGCAATGGTGGTTGGGAACTGTGGTCAAATCCAGTGTGAGGATGAGAGGTTGCAACAGCCAGGAGTCCCCACTCTGCAGCAACCTTCCTAATCAGCACCGGGAGGCAAGGTGGAGCCAGAGCAGCCAGTACACATCCTACCACACCCAGCTCTATGCCTGCCTCGAGGCTGTGGCCTCCTGCCTCTCCAATGTATGGATAGCTGCCAGTGGGGAGTGGTGGGGTGCATCAGCAGTGACATCAGAGCCACAGCAACTCCCAGGGATCCAGCCAAGGAACAAATGGGAACTGGAGCACAACAGCAAGAGAGAGCTGCAGATGGAGGTGGATCACACGGCCCCACGCCCTTCTCACTCCAACATCAAGCAGGAAGCATGAACTGAGTTATTGGGCTTCAGCTCCCACCCTGAACGCCCTCTGTGAGCACCTTGAGTCTCGGCGGCCTGCGTAATCACCACCTGTTCCTGACAGCAATGGGACGAGTCCACAGGCTTCAGGACTCACCACAAACTACTAATACGAGCAACAAGAGTATCTCCATACTGCTTGCACATATGAACCTTGTATGAACCCATGCCAACCAGGTAGGCAGCAGAGAGAGAACCTCCTGGAGGAATGCCACTCAGACACAGCAGTGTGGCAACATGTGAAGGACAGAGAGGAAAGAGATGGATATCCTGAACTCGAGAAGGATCTGAAATGGGAACTCAAACCCTCGGAAAGCCTAAGCAGAACCTCCTCTGGAGGAGGGGATCGCAGATCTGACATGGCGCAGTTGGAGGGAGATGAGATAGAGAGGGAGGAGGTTGCCGCTCCAAGCACACCCTTGGCCCATGCCCTTGTTTCGGCATTCACAGCTTCAGCTTCGGAGACCCACTACCCAGCTGTAAGGGGTGGGAAATTGTAATACTGGAGATCAGTAGGAGGTGGGAGGAGAAGAAAGGGCCTCTGGCATCAAGGCAACAGGACAGAGACAAAAGGTTCACAGAGGGTGCCCCATGGAGGCACGTGCCCCATGGCTGCTCCACTGAGGGCCCTGTGGCTGCTCTGCAGTGGGCCCCGCAGCTGCTCTGCTGTGGGCCCTGCAGCTGCTCCACAGTGGGCCCCGTGGCTCCTCCACTGTGGGCCCCGCAGATGATCCGCAGTGGGCCCTGCGGCTGCTCCGCTGTGGGCCCTGCGGATGATCTGCAGTGGGCCCCGCGGCTGCTCCGCTGTGGGCCCCATGGCTGCTCCACTGTGGGCCCTGCGGCTGCTCCACTGTGGGCCCCGCAGATGATCCGCAGTGGGCCCCGCGGCTGCTCCGCTGTGGGCCCTGCGGATGATCTGCAGTGGGCCCCGCGGCTGCTCCGCTGTGGGCCCCATGGCTGCTCCACTGTGGGCCCCGCGGCTGCTCCACTGTGGGCCCCGCAGATGATCTGCAGTGGGCCCCACGGCTGCGCCACTGTGGGCCCCATGGCTGTTCCGCTGTGGGCCCTGCAGATAATCCACAGTGGGCCCCACAGCTGCTCTGCTGTGGGCCCCGTGGCTGCTCCACAGTGGGCCCCATGGCTCCTCCACTGTGGGCCCTGCGGATGATCTGCAGTGGGCCCCGTGGCTGCTCCGCTGTGGGCCCCGCAGATGATCTGCAGTGGGCCCCGTGACTGCGCCGCTGTGGGCCCCGCGGCTGCTCCACTGTGGGCCCCGAGGCTGCTCCTCTGCTGCTCCGCAGTGGACCCAGTGGCTGCTCTGCTGAGGGCCCCGCTCAGGGCACCTCACGGTCTGGACCCGCCCCCACCCATAGCATGATGACAAGGTGGAGCCAGGCGGTCCGCTGTGAACATATGTGCTTTCCCACCTCCGACCATGGCAGTTTGTATACACCCATGTATGTTGTAGTATAGTCTGAGGCAGCTATATCTCTTCCCAATGCGAGAGTCCAAGGATATAGATAAACCCAAGAGTACAGTTATCACAGGGAAGATGACTGATTGAGTGGTAGGGCAACGGAAATGAGGGAGGAGAAAAATTAAATGATCAAATGGGCCATCATGTGTGTAACTGAGTAACAAAGGTGAAGGTAACATTATGTAGGACAACATCCAGAGCTAATTCCCTTCTATGTTCTCTATAATTCTGTATTTCCTCAGTCATTTTTGTATTAACAGAAGTGAAGATAATTTTATATTATACAGCATCCAGTGCAAATTCCCTAATATCTTCTCCATAATTTGGTATTTCCTTTAATGTTTTTGTGTTAACTAATGTGAAGATAACTATGTAATACAACATCCAGTACTAATTCCCTACTATATTCTGTATAACTTTGTATTTTATGTATTGTTTATGGCTTTTCTGGTTCATGTGTCTCCATTCTTTTGTCTTTAAAATAAAATTTTAAAAAAACTAAATGGCACCTTGGGGCTGGGGATGTAGCTCAGTGGAGTAAGTACCTTCCTGGCAAGCACAAGGTCCTGAGTTCAATCCCCAGTACCACCACACAAAAACGTAAATTTCTAAATGGCAGTTGGGCATGGTGGTGAAACATATGAAACATCCTCACTGACAGCCAAAATGATGCTTTTTCAATTGTCTAGATACTCCTTTAATCTGGTCAAATTGAGACCTAGAATTAACCATCCTATATGATGTGCATATAATTCTGGTACTTTTTCAGGGTCAGCATCTAAGAAGATATCACTATCATGCTCCAAAAAATAGAATTCAGAAATGTGTGACTCATTCTTAATATTTCTGTCTCCCTTCCTACCAGTCACTGGATTTAGCCATTTCTTGAGTACTTTTCTCTCCATTCACACAAGTATGATCCTAGTTTGAACCAACTTCATCTCACATTTAAACAATTGTCTTCATGAGTGACATGCTTCTGTCACATGCTGGTACCTCTACCTGGAATATTCTTCTTTTCCCTCTCCTTATTCCCTTTGCTTATTCCTAATCATCCTTCAAGTCTTAGCTCATTCATCTCTTCTACAAGGTTTTATTAGTCAGAAAAATGCAAATCAAAACCACAGTGAGATATCGCCTTACACCTAACTAGAAAGGCTATCAAAAGAACAAAATATAGATATTATGGCTCAAAAAATTAAAAATAGCACTACCAACTCCTCTAGCACTTCTACTACTGGGTACACATCCAAAGGAAATGCAGTCAGTATGTCCATGAGACACCTCAGCTCCCATGTTGACTGCAACACTATTTGCAATGGCCAAGATACGAAATCAACCTTAAATGGCCATCGGTGGATGAACAGATAAAGAAAATGTGGTATACTTGCACAGTGGAATAATAGCCAGCCATAAAAAAGAGAAGTCTTATCATTCTTGACAACATAGGTGAACCCGCAGGACATTATGTTAAGAAAAATAAGCCAGACATAAAAAGGCAAATTCTACACGATCTCACTAGTGTGTTTAATAACAAAAAATTGATCTCAGAGAAGTAGATATTAGAATGGTGAGTACTCAGAGTTGCAGTCGTGGGAGGTGGGGGTCAAAGGATACAAAATTTCAGTTAGGGAGGAGTTTGAGAGCTCTGTACAACATAGAGACTATAATTAATTATAGTGTATTCTTGAAAAATGCTAAGAGAATGGATGTAAAGTGCTCCCACCATAGAAATAATAAGTATGGGAGGCAACGTATATGTTAATTATCTACATTTAGTCATCCTAACATATGTATTTTAAAATATGTTCTACACAGTGAATACATACCATTTTATCAGTATATTTTTAAAACAAAATATTTTTAAAGTGAACCTAATAACACATGATTAGGGTAGGAATGAATATTAATAAAACATCTTTAAACATATCAACAAAAATAGAGGTTTTGGTCTATTCCAGAAAGAGTAAGCAACCTCATTATTCACTGTTAGGATACTGTAGAGTATTTTTAATACAGTGTTTACCAGCTTTATAATTAAAAACTGGTTGTCTTATTATTAGCTACGTAATAAGTAGTTCCTAAAAGAAAATGTAAATTTCCCAAGGATACAAATAAAATATTTAGCATTGTACATACACTGTCTAACAGACATTTGTTAAATGAAGAAATGCATGAAAGAGTGTGGAGTTCTCAGTTCTCCTTATTCAGATTTGTTACTTTTCACCTCAATCAAGTTGGTGAAGGGCCTGTTAACACAATATATCAAAGCTACTCATAAGACATTGTGAACCTTAACCAAAAAAAGGGGAAGTTTGTCACAGAGATTCTGCACTCAAAAAAAAAAAAAAAAGAAAGAAAAGAAACTCCAAGATGAAAGAATTGAACAGATTTAGTAATATCAATAGAGATCCTAAATTTAAAAGGTAGAAATATGATTCATGAGAAGGGATTTGCAGGAAATCAGGAAAGACTGAAAGGAAACCAAAGAGGAACAATAGGAGAATATTCGACACCATCCTCTGAACTGAGAGTAGGTGTTAGGATGAGCTACAAATAATATTAGATTCTTCAGAGTATGAACTATATGTGTCTTTGCAAAATTGCTGTTCATGGCCTCAAAGTATGAACTATGTGTGTCTTTGCAAAATTGCTGTGTATGGTCTCAGAAGTACAAATTTTTGAAAAGCCGTCCTTAACCTTGATTTCGAGAATCTTCAGTCTGGGTCTAATTTCAGTTATCTAACCTCTGCAGGACATAATTTCAAAAATGCAAAATAGTTTCTCCAGGTGCACCTCATGCATTCTTTTTCCTCTAAAACTCCAAGAACATTCCCACTTGGATGGCAATGCCCAGCCCATAGTTAGAATTCCAAACAATCCTCAAAACTCAACTCATATACTGGATCTCTTCTGTACATGCCCCTCAAATCCTCAAATAAGAAACCATTTCCCCTCTTTTTGCTGAAAACATAGTCTTTAATCTAATATTTTCATTCTTGTTTATAACACTGGTTTGTTGTGTTTACCCATCACGACACCAGCTTATGTTCGATATCCTAGTGTAATTACTAATGGCACATATTTTTACTTTCAAAATGTCTCAGATTTGGATGAAAAGTTAGAGTCAGTCTAAATATTCAAACAAAGCCCACTTGAAGAGACAGTTCCTCCTAGATCCTTCCTGATCCTCCAAGATATGGCTTCTACACCTGATCAACATGTGGTCAATATGGATTAAGTGAACTGAAACAAATTAGCTGTGTGTGTGTGTGTGTGTGTGTGTGTGTGTGTGTGTGTGTGTTTTGCTAGAGATTGAATATATGGCTTTTCTTATACTAGCCAAGAGTTCTACCACTGAGTTAAAGCCCAGCCCCTTTTTTGTTTGCTTTAAAATGGGGTCTTGCTATATTTCCCAGGTTGACCTCAAACTCCAAGTCTCAAGAGATCCTCCCACCTCAGCCGCCAGAGTGCTGGGACTATAGGCACATGCTCTGCTGGTTATTCAAGTTGACCTCCCAATGCAAATTACTTTAAAACACTTTGAAGACTTGAGTAAAGTGATTAATAAAATAGGCGGCACTTGCATCGATATAAAGGAAAAACTGGATAACAGCTGTGCATTCTTTCTACAAATATTTGTTGGGTGAATGCATGGAGCTAAGTGCTGTTAGGAAGCTGACTTTGTGTTTCTTCCCTTAGGAGACATTGTCTCCAGCAAAAACCTAGGATTTTATAATGAAGATGACCCATGCAATGACAATCCACATAGATTGTTTGTACTTCCATGCCTTTGCCTCCATCTGTCTGGAATTTTGTTATTCATATACCCACCCAACTGATGAGCTGCCAAGTACAGTATCTTTCATAAGTGGGTTACAGGGAGAGACAGCAAGATATCCACTTTCTACTATTGTCTCCATAAAAGCATGGACACAGACAACACAAAGAGATGAGAGTGCTTTTGTGAGAACACAGGGGTCTAGCAGATAAGTTTTAGCATTTCATTACAGGTGAGAACAGTTCCTTCGAAAAGGATAAGAACAATTTTGCTGTATCTATGCCATCCCCCAAATAGAACAGTTCAGTGCCCAGAGGTCCCCTGGCCCATAATTTCTCCCACTGGAGAAGAAAAAATGTAATGAGTGAGTGAGTGAATGAACAATGCTTCCCCAGCAATTGCTTCCCCCAGCATTGCTTCAGTACTAAAGGATGCTACTCAAGAGGTTCACTTCTTTCTTGCTCCACCCAGAATACTGAAGTGGTTAAAAGAGGCTGGCGTCAGAGAAAAGAGGCTACAGAAACACTCACCATACCACAGACTCCATTAGGAAGCTAAACACACGACCCTTGGGAAGTGTTGCTTGTAGAATCCTCCACCCACTCTGGCCCACAGACACTGGAAGTGTTCCATATGCCTCCCTCCCCCAAGGCAGCTCCTGATTCTACCTCTGAGGACAGGGAAGATAAAGAACTCACAATCAGTCAGTTCAGTTGTGTTCTGTCTCTCACTGGACTTTAAGCTCCTCAGTAGCAAGGACCATAACTTATGTCAGAACATTTCAGATGCCTAGGAAATTTCTGTGTTAGGCTGAACTAAATAGAAGGTTAAACATGTAGCAACAGAGGCCAGCACATACTAACTCCCACATCCAGAATAGATGTCTCTGAATATTCCTTTTAACCTGCAAAATTTAGAACCACACAGAGAGACTGACATAGAACTTTCATTTTACAGTCCAGTTCTGATTAGCTAGAGGTGACTACCAGGTGCACCATATTGAGAAGGATTCTGGAGCTAGATCTAGACAAAATAAGAAACCAAGTAACAGCTAATTATGTTTGAGAAAGTAACAATAAAAGACAGTAAGAAAACAGGTCCTTGTTTTTGCCATCCCCAATATTGAGTTATCTCCTGTAGCAACAGTGGGAAAATATCCATTTCTACCAGTATGAAAGCACAAATATATACATGCACACATACCCACACAAACAGACAGAGAAAATGGACCACCTTCCAAACATTCTTGAAATTCTCAGAATTATTAACAGCATTCAGAAGCTCTTACACACAAGGATGGAAGGAATTTCTTCCAATTTTCCTAGCTGGTATATAGTGGGAACAGTGCCATGTGTTCAACAAACACTTCTTAAATGAAAGAACTCAGCTGAGATTATGCAATCAATTTGATATTTGGGGTGCATGACCTAAATTTAGATATTGTAGGTGCATGATTCTGACAACTCTGGAAACCTAAGCTACATTTGTCATAATGACCCAAAAGAAAAGTCAGTCTGTGTTTAAAAAGATAAACAGTATGTAGTTTTTAACAATGCTTAAATGGCTTTGCATATGATTTTTTCTGTTTGGGGAACTTTTTTCAGTTCCTCTCTATCTTACCTACCCTGTAAGAACCAGCTCAAGTACCCGCCCTCTGTGAAACCTTCTCACATCTCAGGCAGAGCATATTTTGTTCCTATGGCACCGTGTTGTTTTGTACCCTTCTTAAGGAGCCCATGGTTCCAACCCCAGTCACATAAAATCTTTCTTAAATGAAGACAATTCTTTAAAATGGCTCTCCTTTTTCCTTTCAAAGGCACGAAATGCATTAAATGCATTTCTGAACATGATTAGGGGACAAGAAAACCAGCTAAAAGCCTTTACAAGATGCCTTTTCATCGCTGCATGGCGGAGAATGAAATCATCTGTCACTCCATAGACAGACAACTCTTTTAGCCTCCCAAGTCCTATAGCTTTCAGTTCCCCCCCCCATTGTTATAAACCATGACACAGCATGTTGCTCACAGAAAAAAAGTTACTTTTTCAAAGTAGACACTAAAGTTGCCCTTGCAAAGGTGATGCCTCCAGGCTATAGACATCAGCTTGCTTGGGGCAAAAATTTATAGCACTCTTCTCTAGCAATTCTGAGACCATCTATCATCTATGCATTCAGACTGTCCATAAGAACTTGCATTATAGCTTATGTGCTGAAGAGGCTGAATCTGACCAAATCCCCATCATTGACAAGGAGACTGGTGAGGAAATGGCTGCAGTCTGATTAAAGCCAGTCCAATTAGTGAGTTCTCAGTATTCTAAAATTCCCATAAGAAGATGTGACCCTGTAGCTGTCCAAACAAGGAATGAGACTGACCGACTGACTCAAAAGTCATGTGTATATAACTTTCTTGCATGGCTCAATTTTTTCTTCACAACTGTGTTGACATATCTACCTTCCTAATGCGTATAAAGCATTCTGCTCATTCAGAATTTTTCTTAACTTTACTCTCACCAGGTGGAGTGGTTTAAGTTGTAGACATTATAGATCTTGGTCACAACACATGTTTTTTTGTTTTTTTGTTTTTTACTTTTTTTTATTTTAAAAGTAAAAGAACAAAAACATATTAACAAACAGACACAAAGTAGCATAAGAATAGTACAATCAAAACTGAGTTACAAACAAGGTGACAGGGAATCAACAATGCTTGTTGCATTACATATTGATAACTTCAAAGTGTATACTCAGGAAAACAGATATAGACATGCAAAATTGATCAAACAATTAATCATCAACTATTCCTTACAATAAAGTGACCTAAATCAGTAGTACGTCTATGTTAGATATGCTGCATATACATACATACTTACTTACATATATAGATAATTATCCCTTCCTTCTTTTTTTGGATTTTTTTTCTTTTTTCCCTTTTTTTATATAATCTTTCTTTTTAAAGTGTGAAAGAAAAAGAACTACATCAACAACAGAAAAAAAAAGCAGAAAGCATTAACAAACAGACACAAAGTAGCACAATAACAGTATAATCAGAATTGAATTACAGACAAAGCAACAGGAAACCAACAATAGTGGTTGCATTGCATATTGATATCTCCAAAGTGTATGCTCAGGAAAACACACATAGACATACAAGATTGATCCAACAACCAGTCATCAACTATTCCTTACCATTAAGTGACATAAGACAATAGTAGAACCATGCTAGCTATCCTACACATATGTATACACATACCTACATACATTTTTGCCTCTTTCTTTTCTCCTTTCCCTTGTCCCATCTGTTCTTTACTTTTGAACAGATTTCCTTCATGTCTCTTAGTTTATATTCCCACCCTCAGGTTATTACACCAGTGATACAATACGTTGCCTGCACATGTACCTCTGATTTATTTCACTTATGAGTATGGTGTCCAATTGTGACCATTTGCCTACAAAGGCCCCAAATCTGTCCCTCTTTATAGCTGAACAATATTCCATTATATAAAAATGCCAGTTTTTTAATCCAGTCTTCTGTGGATGGACATTTGGGTTGCTTCCACAATTTAGTTACTACAAATTGTGCTGCTATAAACATGGGTGCACATATATCAGAGTGATATGATGTTTTCAGCTCTTTTGGGAAAATACCCAGAAGGGGAATAGCTGGTTTGAATGGAACCTCTAGACCTAGTTTGCTGAGGAATCTCCAAACTGCTCTCCACAGTGGTTGCACCAGTCTGCATTCCCACCAACAAAGAGACAGGTCAACTGGACAGAAACTCAGCAAAGAAATAACAGACCTGAACCAAAAGTGTGAACAAATGGACTTAGTAAATGTATACAGAGTGTTCCACCCCAAAACATCAGAATACACTTTTTTCTCAGCTGCACATGGATCTTTCTCTAAAATTGGCCACATTCTAGCCCATAGAGCATATCTACCTAAATGCAAAAGAATTGAAGTTATCCCATGCATATTATCTGACCACAGTGCAATGAAATTGGAAATTAATGACAAAGAGAACTCCAAAAACCGCATAAACACTTGGAAATTAGACAACAACCTCCTGAATAACCAATGGGTCACACAAGAAGTTAAAGAAGAAATTTAAAAATACCTACAAATAAATGAAAATGAAAGTACAACCTACCGGAATCTGTGAGATACAATGAAAGCAGTCCTCAGAGGGAAATTTATAGCAATGAACTCATATATAAAGAAAACAGAAAGAGAGCAAATAAATGGCCTAATGCTACACCTCAAACTCTTAGAAAAAGAGCAACAAGCCAAACCAAGAGCCCAAAGAAGGGAGGAGATTATAAAACTCAGGGCAGAAATTAATGCAATTGAGATGAAGAAAACTCTACAGAAAATAAGTGAATCAAAGAGTTGGTTTTTTGAAAGAATAAATAAAATTGATAAACCCCTAGCCAACCATATCAAAAAAAGAAGGGAAAGAACTCCAATTCATGCAATAAGGAATGAAAAGGATGAAATCACTACAGATCCAAAAGAAATCCAAAAGATCATTAATACCTACTTTGAAAATCTTTACTCCCATAGGATAGAAAATTCAGAAGAAATGGACAGATTCCTAGAAAGATACAAATTACCAAATTGAATCAGGAAGACTCAAAAATCCTGAACAACCCAATATCAGTTGATGAGATTGAAAATGTCATTAAAAACTTACCAACAAAGAAAAGCCCAGGCCCTGATGGATTCACAGCAGAATTCTATAAAACATTCAGAGAAGATCTGAAGATCTAATGCCAACACTCCTCAAACTCTTCAGTGAAATCAAAAAGGAAGCAACTCTCCCTAACACATTTCTGGAGGCAAGTATTATACTGATACCAAAACCAGAGAAGGACCCAACCAAGAAAGAGAACTATAGGCCAATCTCTCTAATTAACATAGATGCAACGATACTCAACAAAATACTAGCAAATAGAATACAGTGAATCATAAGGAAAGTTATACACCACGACCAGGTAGGATTTATTACAGGAATGCAGGGATGGTTCAATATCGCAAATCAATTAATGTAATACATCATATCAATACAGCCAAAGACAAAACCCACATGATCATCTCAATAGATGCAGAAAAGGCTTTTGATAAAGTCCAACAACACGTTTGACCTTAACACAGTCTAAAAAGAATAGGGTAAGGTTTAAATAAAGAAAGCAAACCGAACCTTACACAAAGAGACCTTGAAAATCAGGTATGACCCAGGTAGCATCAGTAAAAGAATATGATTGCATTTGATAGGATCAGCAGCAGAACTTAGGCCATCTGTATATTCATTATCTCCATTTATCTGGTATATATCTAGGACAACAGTCAGTTTTATGAGTAGAAATTTTGAATCTATCTCCAAGAGTTGGCAAGTTACAGACCTATGCATTTACTTTCCTGAAGGTACAAAGAACTGTACAGGAAAAGCTATCCCTAAGCAGGGAAAGGTTAATAGCATGAACAGTCATAAATCTGAAGTACATGTACATTAAGGAAATGGCAAATCCCTATTAGACATGCACAGTCACACACCTTACTCTAAACACAACACAGACCAGGATGAGGACAACAGGATAAATTCAAATCTGTCTTTCATTTAGCCAAAGAAACTTCAGCACTCCACCAAACATGATGCTCATCCCATCACAGACTGAGCCTGGCTATGAACATCTTCAGTAATATATCCTACTGTGTTAGAAAATTAAGACCCTGGCTCCCTGCAACCCTATCCACATTTCACTCCCATCTGCCTATTGAATCTGTCAAAATGGTACCATTAACTGATTCAAGTGGGTATGTGTCAGTATCCTTCACTTGGTGAGTATTTACTGAGGACCTACAAAATGCCTACACTCTACTAAGCTCTCAAATTACAAAGATACACTTCATCCTTAAAGCTCTTCACTGATTAAGTGAAGACACAAACCACAAGGAAAAGAATAAAAAGCTAAGATAATGAGTGCAATATGAGTATATGCAGAATATAATAGCTGTGTATTCAAAAGGTCTTTAAAACCAAATTGGAGGCATCTGAGAAGTCTACATGAGTGAATTAGTTTAGCAATATTCTATACATTAGTTATGGTTCTCTAGTGAACAGAATCAATATTATATATCAAGATTGTAGGATCAGCTGTTTGCAAGATCAGAGGCAGGCCAAAGACACAGAAGAGCTAGTAGTAGATCAAGGTCAAAGGACTGGAAGCTCACTTTAAGATCACAGGTTCAAGTCTATGTGGGAAAACTGAAAAATCTGCACTGGAAACTGGAAGAAACTGGAAGCCAACATTCAAAACAATGGGAAAGACTAGGGCTCTTCAAAGCAAAGCAAAACAAAACAAAACAAAAGGTCCCGGTTACAAGCCATTGTTTGGTGTCACCCACATCGGGAGTAGGTCTTCCTCCCACTTTGCTGGCATACATGTCAATCACCCACAGATATACTGAGAACTCGCTAATCTTCTAAGTAATTCTTACGCAAGTCAAGTTGACATATCACAACTAATAATCACAGTTCACCCTTTGTCAATTTGATAAATCACACCTCCTTACACCATTCTTAATCTATAACTACAGTGGCAAGTTCATAACTGTGCCTAACATGATATCCTGCAAACAAATCTAAATGCATTAGTTCCTCTCCCAGAATGAAAGACTTAAAATTTTATTTGAGTGATGCTTACTCTTCTCCTGACTTTCCATAACTTAAATTATAATGAATATTTAACAATACTTAAGTACCAGTATTAAGACAACCAATATTATATTACAATGAAGGAAAAGAAATAGATCTGCTTGACATATATGTGTGTGCACAAGCATATTAATAAAATAGTAAAGAAATATTCATTATACTTACAGTCATCATTTCCATTAACTGGCCACATGTGAGAGGTGATATTTGTAACTATTTTACTACCTATTCCAAATTCTCTCAACTTTCATCAAACACCTCAGTATGTTGGTTCTTTACCTGGTGGGGTGAAGTAGTAAGTAGTCCAATTTCCCCCTGGTAGTCTGAGTCAATCATCCCCATCAGTAGCATAACTCCCTTCTTAGTATATTGACTCAGAAATATGAGCCCAAAATGACCAGGGAAAAGTCTTACTTTGCAGTTGGACTCATTGTTGTGCCTCATGGTATAAGCCTTCTCCTTTCTGGAACAAAGATTTCTAGATCAGCAGAGCACAACGTCACAGAAGAGGAAGTGAAACTTTTCCTAGTGGGTCACTAGGGATAGTGGTGAGTGGTACATTCTCACTTCCAATCCTTGACTCCTAGACCCATGAACCCTGGCTAAAGAAGAAACCCTAAGGTGTTGGATGCTAGTTCACAGCCTATAAAGTCTTCTGGAGGACCTTGCCCAGCCCTGAAAGGTATCACCATTATGCTGAAACTGTAATTGCAACTTCATAGTGTCCTTCCAACTTTCTATGAAGCAAGCTGCTTCTGGATGTAGAGAATATGGTAATTCTAGTAAATTCCATGAGCATTTGCCCATTGCTGCACTTCTCTGGCCATGAAGTACATTCCTTCATCAGAAGCAAGGCTGGATGAAATACTATCATGGTGGATCAGATCTTTTCTAGGTCCATAAATGGCAGAAGCACTAACCACAGAGAAGGTAAACTCACACCTAGAACAAGTGTCTATTCCAGTAAGGACAAAGTAATGTCCTTTCCATGATGGAAATTATCCTATGGTTTATACAGGTCACATGCTAATCACTCAGGCAATGGTGCCATATTAAGGATTCAGTGTTGATCTTTGCTGCTGGCAGACTGGGAATTCAGCAGTGGCTACAGCAGGTCAGCCTTTGTGAGTGGAATGCCATGTTGCTGAGTCCATCTATAACCTCTACTCTGCCATGTGGCCACTTTATTTATGAGCCCATTGAGCAATGTCAGGGTGGCAGAGGAAAGAGGTTGATTTCTATCCACAGAATAGGTCATCTTACCATTTGCTTATTAAAGTCCTTTTCTGCTGAGCTCACAAATCTTCACATCCTTGCTCTCATGGATTTATATACACACCTCTTCCCTAAATCTTTCTGTAACCAATTTTACAGTCTTGACCTTGCTAAGTCTCTGTTGGTCCAAACTGACCATTGGCTATAGCCGATAAACTGGTATACAGTCACACATCTGACCATTTTTTTCTCAAGTAAAATGTATGACCAGGGTTCTTCACCAAAGTCCTCCCACCGTGAAGATTTCCCTTTACTCCTGTCTTTTAGGGATGCCCAGGAAACTGGCTGCAGTGCTGCAGTTGTCCACTTTTAGAAGGCCAATACATAACAGGCAGAAACACCTGTAAACTAGGCCTTAGTCTTTTTTTCTGTCTACTGATAATATAGTACATGCCATGAGGCCATAGACATAAGATGGAAGACAACGTAAAAGACTTAGGAGGCATGGGCATTTGAGCCACTTCGTTGTGTAATTTACTTACACTTTACAGACCTACTCGGACCCAGTCACATAGGTATCAGTTTCATTTGATGATGGACTGTTTCTATGCACATCCAACTTTACAACTTCATGAGTTAGATAGCACATAGTTCATGATGGGCAGCTTCGATCTTATGGCAAGGTAATATCCCATGATCAAGCCTTCAGTTTCCACTAAGGCCCAGTAATGGGCCAGAAGCTGTTTCTCAAAGGGAAAGTAGTTGTCTATAGATATTGGGAAAGCCTTGCTCTAAAATCCCATGGGCCTCCCTGTGATTTACCTAGGGAGGCCTATAAGAGGCTCCAGACAACATCTATATCTGCCACTGTTGTCTAAAATACTATTGGATCCGGTGGATCATATGGCCCAAAGGACAGAACAGACCTTAAGGCAGCCTGGACTTTTGCAGAGCCTCCTCTTTTTCTGAGTCCCACTCAACACTAGCAGTTTCCTGATTACTCAGTAAACAGGCAAGAGTAACACTCAAGTGGGGAATGCATTGCCTCCAAAATCCAAATTGGTGCCCTAGGTATTGTGCCCATTACTTCATTGTAGGAAGAAGCAAAAACTTATCCTGCACCTTGTATAGGATATCTCTTCACACCCTACACCACTATTGTAGATATTTCACTGAGGGAGAGGGCTCTTGAATTTTAAAGGGACTTATTTCCCATTCTTTGATGCACTAATGCTATAGCAAGTCCAGAGTAGTTGTTACCTTTTGCTTCCTGATAGAAACGAGGCCCCACACAGAACCAGAGCAGACCTTCTGACACGAGAGAAGTCTTTATTGGGGGAGGGACAGAGTAGCAGGCTACCTAGTGGACCAAGATAGCCCCGAGCTGAGGAAAGCATGGACCTTTAAGCTCTTTCCTGGTGGGGGTGGGGTGGAGTGAGGAGATGTCCCTGGGCCAGAACAGGCAGGCCAAGCCCCAAGCGTCAGGGAGGGCATCCAGGCCAGAAGCCTGAATGGCAGAACTTGCCCGTGTCAGAACTACCCGAGCAGGTGAACTGCCAGAGCAAATG
Source organism: Dinomys branickii (assembly GCA_004027595.1). NCBI lineage: Eukaryota > Metazoa > Chordata > Mammalia > Rodentia > Dinomyidae > Dinomys > Dinomys branickii. Next base: position 15,166 of record PVLD010029376.1, read on the forward strand.
AGGGCAGGGATAGCTTTCGTGGCCGAGGGGAACTGAAGTGGAACAGGTAAGGGAAAGAGAGAAATACTGAGAGTTAAAGTTTTCCCACGAGGGGGGTGAGGCTGGCTGCCTTGTGACTTATCACTCTCTTGGTCCAATAAGCATACAATGGCATCAATGTAATGGACCAGTGTGATACCCTGTGAAAGAGAAAGACAATTACGATCCTTGCTAACTAAATTATGACACAGGGCTGGAAAACTGATATCCCCCTGAGATAGGACACTAAAGTTATATTGCTGGTCTTACCAGATAAAAGCAAATTGGTTTGATAGGCTTTATAGATAAATACAGAGAAAAGGACATTTGAAAAATCCACAGCTGCAAACCAGGTATGAGGAAGTGTGTTAATCTGCCCAAACGAGGAGACCACATCTGGTACAGTAGCTACAGTTGGAGTCTGGATTAAGTTTATGCTACTTCACCATCATTCTCTAAGATCTACCCATCTTCTGCACAGGCCAAAGAGGACAGTTAAATAGGAGTATCACGGAAGCCACAAATCCCGCACCTTTCATGTTGTTAGGGTACTCATCTCTCCAAGGGTATAATTTTGCTTTTGATTTACTATTTTTCCAAATAGAGACAGCTCCATTGGCTTCCATCTGGCCTTTCCCGCCATGGTAACCCTCACACTACAGGTTACGGCACCAACACGGGGATTCTGCCAAGTACCGAATACATCCTTCACTGGTCATACTTTCTGGAACTGGAGAAATGAGCACAGGATGGATTCAGGGCCCAACTTGGTCCCACTGTGAACTGGGTGTTGGCTAAAATTCCACTGACCACCTGCCCCCAACAGACTCCTACTCTTAGGGCTACAGTTGTGTGTTGGATTCCTGGAATCAGTGTTACTTCAAAATCACTGCTCAGTAGTCCAGAAAATGTCTAATCATTTCCTTTTCCCCAGTGTATGGTTACTCCAGTTAAAAACAAACTGCAGGTCCATTTGGGAAAGGATGAGAAAATGATTGATGGTACAGCTCTTTCATAGTACACCAGAGACCTTCCTCAAGGGACCTAGCCTCCCCTTAATTCAAGCAGTTCTGGGTTTGTAAACTGGCTCAAGTCTGGGATTGGAGGAGAGGCCACACTTCTCTGTTGCTGTGATTTTATATAGATTATTGCTCCTTTGCCCTAAAATTTTTCAGCATATATAATTCAGTAAAAACTTAGTAGGCTTCCTATCTACTCCACTTCTGGAAAACACTATCACTAACCAGCCAGTGGGTCAACAAGAATCAGACCATTCTGTTCACTGATTTGCTTCTGCTGTTCATTAAGGTAATTGCACCCACTTTGCTTTAGCAGTTAAGCACTGACACTTGACCCTGACACTCCAGGATCCAATAATATCCACCACATTTAAGCTTCCTAATTGAGTGACTGCAGCTCCCACCATAAGGCCTAGTGTACACAGAAAAGGAAAGATAATACCCTTCAAGGATATTCATGCTTCCCTCATAAATCTGGTTTCTTGAAGTATTAATGAAAGATATGTTCTTCTGAACTCTTGCATTGTGGAAAATAAGTTTTACCCAGAAAATCCACTCCAGTAGTCTCATTTCCTTGAAACTTTGACTACTCCCATGAACAGTAAACAAAGGACTATCTAGTATCTCCAACTCATCCACAGTGGGCCACCTTTTTGTCCATATTTCAGCCAACCAATCAAAAACAATATTAACACCTTGTTTAACTCCACAAATGTGCCATTAAATTTGATAGACATATCTTCCGGAAAGATGGCGACCGGGTAGGCAGCAGAGAGAGAACCTCCCAGAGGATTACCACCCAAACAATGAAATATAGCAATATGAAGACAGAAATGAGGACTTCCGGGAAGAAGACGACCAGCCGAGAGAGCGAGTGTGAAGGGAACAACGGCTTCAGCTCCTAAACCCAACAGAGAACGCGCTACTGGGACAAAATGCGCCAAACCGGGCAGGGCTCCGGGATCCTGCTCAGAACCCCACCCCCGCAGCCAGCGATGCGCGAACTAGAGCAACAGCGACCGGCCGGCGGAATTTCTGAGTTGGGGAAAATCTCCATCTAGGGAAAAACATCTGAATGGCACTCCTGTCTGCACGACCACAGGGTGAGTTAAGTGCGCGCTCTAACCGGTTTTTCCTGAATCGGGAAGAAGCTCAGCCCAGCGAGAGACATCAAAGCAGCTTCAAGGACTGCGGGATCTCCTGGGTGGGAAGACCTCCTTAGGAACCCCAACGGGTTTTGTGAGGGGGGAAGGAGCTCCACCCAGGGAGGAACACCTGAGTGGCCTATCTGCAAGAATCCTGGGGTGGCGAGCTGTTTATTCGCCCCAGCCAGGTCTTGGGGTAGGGAGTAGAAGCGGAAATCTCAGCAGACAGCTTAAGGGACATTCTCCCAAAGACAAGTAACCATTGGACCAGCCTCTGCAGCAGACCTTTGCCTGCTGAACTGTCTGTGGAATGTGTAGCTCCACATTTTGAATCTGATACCCAAAAATGGGAAAACAGAGGAACAAACCACAGTCTCAAAACTCAACCCCACCCAGAACAAGTTTTGAATGTGAGGATACAGGGGAACCAGGAAGCCTCATAACTTCAAGTTATGAAACGATTGTATCCGAAATAAAACAACTCCAACAGGCCATGAAAGAGCTCAAAGCAGAAATAACCCACATACCCGCAATGATTTCTCAGACAAAAAACGAGCTGAAAACAATGATGGAAGAAATGTTCCATTCACACAGACAAGAAACAGACAAAATACTAGAAGAAAATAGGAAACAAATGGAAACGTTACAAGAGCAATTTAAGAATGAATTACCAATAATGAAACAGGTCCAAAGAGAATGCCAGGTTTTGAAAACTAACACTGAAAGCATGAAAAACCATTTAAATGAAACCGAAGAAAGAATTTCAGAACTTGAAGACAGCATGGCAGCTTATGAGCGTGAA
>PVLD010029377.1:7733-18251 GCA_004027595.1 Dinomys branickii
AAAAAAAAAAAAAAAAAAAAAAAACCAAAAAAGAAAAACAAAATGAAAGAAAACCCCCACAGACCTGAAGATGAATGGAACAAATTAGAAGATGAAGAAACAAATGCGGACACACTCAATCACCTTATCCTTGAAAAGAGACCAAACAACTTCCCTGGAAGAAAGGTAGCCTCTTTAATAAATGGTGCTGGATAAACTGGCTTTCCACCTAACGGAGAATTAAACAAGAAACATATCTTTCACTGTAGATCCAAAATATTAAAAAGCAGAACAGTGAATCTGCTGGAAGAGAAAATAGGTACAACTCCTGAAGACACAGGTGTAGGCAGAACCCCCACTGCAAGGAATCTGCCATTAAGAATCAGCAACTGGGATCTCATCTCATTAAAAAGCATTTGCACAGCAGGGGAAACCAACAGAGTGAAGAGACAGCCCACAGACCCAAAAAAATTTTTGCTAGGTGTTCCTCAGACAAAGTTTTAATAGCTAGAATATATAAAGAACTGAAAATAATCAGACTCCAGCCCCCCAAGATTTAAAGACCAAGTCTTAATGTGGGGATGTGAAATAAATCGACCCTTCTCAGATGAAGGAGTTCAACTGACAAATAAATACACGAAAACATGTTCAACTGTCAAGAAACGCAAACTGAAACAACACTCAGATTTCACTGCAATATTTCTGGAAGTTCATGACGATGCCTGTACAACTCCCCAGAACCTCTGGGACACACTGTAATGAAACATTACATTCAGAAAACCAAGCGGACTCATTTCAAGGGCATTATTAATATACTTAAAGGCAACTTAAGATACTGAAGAAATAACAACAGCCTGGGCCCGAAGCAGAAGTAAGAAAGGAAATCTAGCGTGGAAATCCACAAAAATAAGACTAAGAAGAGTGCAGCGTATTGAGAAATCAAAGAAGAATAAACAGAAGTTAAACTCTTAGACAAACTGACCAAGAAAAAGAGAGAGGAAACTCACATCAGTGTAGTTTGAGATGAAAACACAACCCACACTGTATTGAAATCCAGAATATAGTACATAGTATGAAAAATTATGCTCCAAGTAAGAGGAACCATTTGAAGAAATGGACATTTTTGTAGTGGAAATTACAAAGCTAAACCAAGAAGATATAAAGATACTTAAACCTAATGAGACACAAAAAAATTGAGAAAGTAGTAAAGAGTCTACCAACAAAACATTGTCCACCCCCTGATGGAGCCACTGCTAAATTCTACACAACCGTTAAGGATGTCACCTCACCTGTTGCCCTCAAGCTTTTGAGAAAGGTAAATCCTGCAGGGTTGCAGCCACTGGACTCAGCCCGCGTTTTCTGATGGCTGCACCACGGTCAGAGTCTGTGCCGCCCCCCCGAGGAGCATGGAGACAAACGCCCAGTGCCCCATCAGTGCCCCTCACAGCCCCTCTCCCCACTGCCCACGCCCGTCCTCCATGGCATGGGTGATTCTGGTGCTCCCCCTTCCTTCCTGCTACCCCCAGCCAGACCTCCCTGAGCCCCATATCTGAGGACCTCAGTCCCTGGTACTGTTGGGATGGAGAAGAGGTTATACACAGACAGATTCTGGGGACAGCGAGGGAGTAGAGTGTGGTTCGTCCCAATCCCCCGGTCACTGTCATTGCTATTCCCCACGTGGTCCCTTAAAGTGTCCTTGCCCCCTTCCCAGTTTCTCTAGTGGAGGCGCAGGTGTCCAGGGGGAGGGTCTGGGAGCACGGGCGCGAGTGCAGAGGGGAATGAGGTTGTCTCGCTTCTTAACCAGGACACTGACGACATGAAGCCTCCACTGGGGAGCTGAGCATTGGCAGTGACTCTGAGTGACCACAGGAGAGCAGGTCTGTGTCGGTTTTCTCCCAGGTTTCACTCTTCAGAGAATCTAAAATGTTTTCTAAATTCTCCACTTCACATTTGAGTGTGTGTGTGTGTGTGTGTGTGTGTGTGTGTGTGTGGTACTTTTGATGTGCAGACACATTATAATTGAGCTACACCCCAGCACAGTTAGTGCCTCCTTTGGTTGGCACTACTGAGCACTGAGTCCAGGCAGCACAGATCTACATGCCAAGCTTTACTTATTTATTTATTTATTTTTACTTGAGATTTTAAAAGCATTTCTTTCCTCAGGGTTGGTTTCACACTTAGGATCCTCCTGACCCGCTCTTCACACTATCTGGCATGACAGGCATACATCACTGTGCCCGCTTGCCTTTGTTTTGTTTGTTTGTTTTCTTTATTACGTAGCAAGGTCACTATCAGGCCATTTCCTCAGTCACTAGCTGATCATTGCAACACTTCATAGGGCTGTGGGCAGCACTGCAGCAGATGACACCCACGCCACCATTTTGCAGACACTGTGCAGGAGGTGTGCACACGGGCTTTTCATTTTCCCAAGTGTTACTGCTCTGCTTCCACAGCTGAGAGCGTTTCTGGAAAGGAACAGCCTTGGTGATCCTGCAGTAGTGCAGAAGAAGAAAAAGATTAAGAATAGCAGTCACCCTGGTACGGCCTCTGCTGGTGACTGTCGCGCACCAGGCGAAGTGAGTTTTGGGGGAGCAGACCGCTGGGAGGTCAAATGGCAGCAGAGGGTCATAGAGGGTCCTGGCTCAGACGAGGCAAGTGTTAGGTACTGGTTGATAAGTCTGCACCTGGGAGATACGGGTGTTACAGCTCCAGGGTCATCATACTGATAAGGTGTGTCAAACCCTGGGTCTGATCCCCAGCACTCCACAAAGAGAGAGAGAGAGAGGAGAGAGGAGAGAGGGGAGGAGGAACTGGAAATAGCAGTTGCCTTTGATTTTCCTCAGCCAGGGAAGCCAATGAGAACAGCCGCTTATCGTCAGGCTTTCGGAAAGCACCCCCAAAGTGTGTTAGGAGAGCCCTGGGCCCCCAAATTAGAGTAGGATGGTTTGAGTCCTATTTGCCATTAGCTTACTGGATGACATCAGGAAGTTCACTTCCTGGGTGTCAGTGTGTTTTAAAATTGATTTTTAGCTGCACCCCTGGAGTCCCAGTGATCCCTCACTGGGGACTTTGGTTTTCACAATGAAGATGAGACAAGGGTCCATGTAGCATGGAGAATCTCTGAAGGAACAGTGCCCAGCTTCCTGCTGCTGCTGCCCCAGGTCCCAGCCTGGACAGTCTTTTGCTGAGCTACAGGCAAAGCCAGGTCCTCGGGGCTCAGGAAGGAGGTGTCAGCTCTTGCTGCGCACTGTGCACATCTGAAATGCTGGCCTGCTGCCTGGAGCCTGGGCAAGCCTCATCCTCGCCCCCAGTGTCTCCAGCATGTGTGAAGTCTCCTGACTGCAGTGAGCCTGTCCTGCCTGCCCTGCCCCTTGGTACTTAGGATTCTTCTTTCCCCTTGGCCCGCTTAAACCCGCTTTCTCCTGTGACAGGCTTGAAGGCACTCTGCTACTGCACTACGTTCTGTCTCTGACACCGTGTCACCCGGCGGCGTCCCTTCGCCTCTGACACCGCGTCACCCGGCGGCGTCCCTTCGCCTCTGACACCGCATCACCTGGCGGCGTCCCTTCGCCTCTGACCCCGTGTCACCCGGTGACGTCCCTTCTCCAGGACCGGCTCTCGTAAGTGGCATCAGGTCAGGTTTGCGCCCTTGTCCTTTGTCTGCTGTCTTCCTCTGTGCTCGCCCCGCCCTCCTTGCAAAGAGCTCTGCCCTCTACGGAGTCTCCTTTCCTCTCTTTGGGCAGCCTGGTCCGTAGAGCTCTATGTTCTCCCTGGTGCCTGGGATGGGCTGGCCACAGTGAGGCTTGTCCTTGCGCTGTGCGGAGGTGGAAGTCTGTCAGAGTCAGCTTGGCTCACCTTGCCCTGGGTGGTTCTTTGTCAAATCACCACCTCATAAGTTCCTTTCCAAACAGAACCACCATGCTGCCAGTGGCCCTACCACCTTGATAAAAGCAAGTGAATGTTTCCTATGGGCAGCAGTCGTTAGGCCAAGTGGCGAGTGTGGGCCACTGCCCATGAGCCTCTGTGTCCCTTCCCCCATGTATGGGCTCACTCAGGAAGCAGCAGGCATCCCCAGCCTCAGCCCCAGGGCTTCCACAGATGGCGCTGCAGAGCCAGGTCCCAGGGTCTGCAGTAGCAGGGTGAGTGGATCCTGTCCCACCTGTCCCAAGTTGAGGAGAGATAGGGCAAGCTGGCCCTGGGGCAGCTGTTCCGGGAGCTGTAAGAGACCCAGTGAGGCAGCTGTCCAGGCCCCTGCAGGGAGGATCTGGCCTCCTCTGTGCCTTCACATGTTCTCATCCTGACCCCGAAGCACCCCGAATCCACCAAGCCACAGAAGCAGCAGACATCTCAGCTGAGCCTGTGCGCTCTGCCTTGGCCCGGTGAGTGGGGCTGCCTGGGGCAGAGTAGGGCCTGAGGAGGGCTCTTGGTGACAGAGAGACCCTTAGAGGGCTGGGCTGGTCATTCTCTCACCATGGGACACAGAGGGGTCAGGTGGAGGGGCCTGGTTCTTCTCTTGTGGGTCTGACCGGGGGTCACGCTGGCTGCTCCCAGTAGAAGACGATCGGGACGAAGATGATGGCCACGTGGCCATCCCTGGGACAGCCCGAGGCCAGGGGAGCCGGGCTGGACTCTGTCTTTTCTCTCTGCCACCTTCCCTGCCCCCATGAGAGGGCCCTTGGGACACCCCAGTACCTTCGTTTGCCCACCCTGTGATTTCCCTGGACCCCACATCTTCCCTGGATCCGTGGTCAGATACCACCCCCTCAGGAACAACAGATGCCAGCATCAGCCAGGGGCTTTCTTCCTCCTCTGTGCCCCAGCTTGTCTTGTGCAGTCCTCCCACAAAATCACACCCCCTTCCTGCAGGCAACGTTTTAATGAAGGTCTCGCCAGTGCCCAGAATATGCTCATTTGTTTGCATTGGTCGCTGAGGGGAACAGAAGCAGCAGTGCCAGTGCGTGTCATGCCTGGCAGTCCTGACCTAGGGGGAGCCCGAGAAGGAGGCGCTGGCTTCGGAATAAAGGATGACTGTGTGTCTGGGGAAAGCCACCAGGCCCGACAGGCGGCCATGGCAAAGCTGTAGGTGAGCGGGTCTGTCCTGCTGGGCTGGGGAGAAGGGGTAGGAAGTGGGGCCTGAGAGGAGGAGGCTGTTCAGGCTCCTTTGGTGGGGGTGATGAGCAGGTGGAGTTCTTGGAGCGGGTGGAGGACCTGGAACTTTGTTGCCTACAGCTCTCTGAGGACACAGATGCCATTAGTGAGCTGGGGCAGGGTCCCAGGCAGCAGAAGCTGTGAAGTATGGTGATCAGGGAGCCCAGTGAGTGAGCCCAGCCCTCTGTCCTGGTCTCCACAGCAGAAGAGATTGTGCAAAAGTGCCTGAGGTCGTGCAGCAGAGCTGAGTGGCATCTTCCAGGACTGTTGCCTGGGCACTGCTCTGCCGTCACACGGGGTCTACCAAGTGTGCTCCAAGGGCATCTCGCCTTACTGGGTCACAGACTGAAGCCTGATCTAATGGGAAGGGAGTGTGGGGTGCAGTCCCTGAGGGTGCCGACCACAGTGCACGCTCTCCTGTCCATGCCCTGCTCCCTGGCCTGTCCACATCAGGCCAGTTCTTCCTGTCTGACCCTGCACAGTGCCTTCTCCAGCCCCATGCCCATGGGCTAATGTTATTGTCCTGTTCCGTAGTGGTAAGAATTTTTGGTCCCTGTTTTGTAAGAATACTTCATGGGCCATGCCCTGCACTTCATGTCCATCATGTTACAGCAGAACATGTCTTTGTTCTCTCAATTAGGGGATGACTATGTGGTCTTCAGTGAAAGTTGGCACCCTCAAGAGGCTTCGGAAGATCCTGGATGGACCTGGATTCACATTGCAAGGACTGGGAAGAAATCAAGAACAGAGTGATGAGACCACCCTCCTTCACCACAATGTTTGTGGACAGCTGCCCATGTGCACTCATATCTCTGTCTCCTTTTCTGTCCTGTCTGGTCTCCCTCCCTGCAAGCAATTGTTGCTGTGTCAGTTAATTTGCAACTGCAAGCCTAGGAGGCGGAGTAAAAATGTTAGCTTACATAGTTTGGTTTTGCCTTAAAGAATAATGCGAATCATTGGATCATTCAAGACTCATCATGTCTTGACCTCCCTTTTTTTTTTTCTGTACTTTCCTTATCATGGCAAGAGTGTGTTCAGGTGCATGCCGTGGTCCAGGTGACAGAGGACCGTACACAAGGTCACAGTCTCCCTGACTCTCATTTTCCCAGCCCCGTGCCTGTGACCTTACTTTCAGATTTTATTATTAGTAGCTCTCAGTAGTTTCCTTGTGGTCTTACACTGAATGTATTAATAGGAAGAACTGATGTTTTGAGTTCTTTTATAAATGTTTTATTTCTCATAGCATATTGTCCTTTTCCTCTTTCCATTTCCTGAAATGTGTGATGTGTTAATTTAAATTTATCCATATCCACAGAAGCAGGGGGAGATGGTTATTAGACAAGAGGATGGGAGTAGGGGAGAGAGGGAGTAAAAGGGAGGGAAATTCTGGGGTTCGATCTCCTGAAAACATGTGACACGCACTTGTGAAAATAGCATGTTCAACCCCAGTGCTTTGTGAAAGTGTGTGCCTAATCAAAACTTACCTGAAATACCGACCTGCACTGCATTTTCTTGTTGCTTCTCAGGCATCAGTGAGTAGCAATATATTAGTGATAACCACTTAATATTTTTGAGCAACATAATTCCAGTTAGAGGCCTTGCTCCTGGGTGATTCTTACAGGAGGTTGAATCACCCCCTCGTGCGTTTCTTTGTGAACAGCACTCTGTCTGCCTGTCGCCCCAATCTCATGGCTGAAAGCAGGAGTGTCTCCTACTAGGGCAGGAGTCCCTAGGCTGAGGGGTGTGTGTGCGGAAAGTACCCCTGATTCTCTTCCCTGTCCAGCCACCTGCACCCTTCTCTTAGTAATGTTTATTGTTGCTGAGTCAAAATACCGAACACTCAGATGGTGACAGGGAAAGTTTTTATCAGCTCTCAGTTTGTAGAAGTTTCAGTCCGTAGTCAGCTGCCACCAGCAGGGCAGGTGTAACAGAGGAGAAATAGCGCATGGCATGGCAGTCAGGAAGGCAGCAAGCAGGAAGCGGCAACAGCAGGAAGCAGCAAGCCTCCCTCTGCCTTTTATTCTACCTAGGCTACAAACATCTTGGTTGGGCATTCCCATTTTCCACACCCAGAATTATGATAAAATAATTAGTGGACTAATCCAGTACCACACACACTTAATCCCAGCATCACACATCCTGCACCAGTTATGACACAGCGTTTAGAGGTGATTGCCCAAAGTACACACCAAAACCCATTTATTTTGTATTGCAAAGTGACCACTCTGCAATTAAACCTGAGGTTTTAGTTTACAAAAAGCAATTCATATATTGACATCTTTTGTCTTAAAAGAAAAGCAACACCCATTGTATAGGTTTGTCATCACTGTCCTAGATCCAGCCTCCTCTGAAATCCTCCATGTATGAGTGCATGAGGGGGACATCAGGACACAAGACCTACCAACCCCTGGCCCTGTGTTTCTATACCCAGCACTATGGCTACAGCTATGGCTAGGGTTCAGTGATGTTTAGGGTTAGGGTTAGGGTTAAGGTTAGGGTTAGGGTTAGGGTTAGGGTTAGGGTTAGGATTAGGAGTAATGTTAGGTTAGTAATTGTTCTAGGGATATGGGTAGTGCTAGTATAATAGCACTAGGTTTAGGATATGACTAGTGTTACCAGCTTTTGTGTTAGAGTAGTTTTATGGTTACCATTGCAAATAAATAAGAAATTATTTCTATTATTTTGGTCATGGTGAGTGAACATGCAAGATATTTTTTAGTGAGGGTTTTCTGGAGAAGCAGAAAAAAACAGGATGTGTTATTAGGTAGCAACAGATTTTTTTCCCTGAAAATTGGCAAAAGATTTGGTCTTATGACCACGAAGTTTGAAAAGGCCCAGTTCTGCAAAGGAGGCTGTAGCTGGAGACCCAGTGATCTGCAGGTGCAGGGGAGCTGGAAGCCATTTGCTGGAAAATCCCTGCTACTCAGGTTCACAGGTGGTTTGCTCCATTCAGGCCTCTGATGATGAATGATCTCCACACTCATGTTAGTGGGCAGTTTGCTTGTCTCATAGTTCACTGATTGAAATATGTATCTTATCCAAGAGAACCCTTAAATTATCACAGAGGCCCCACAGGCTGACTGACACTCACTTAGGCCCGCCACCCTGTGACTTTTGAGCACAGCCCTGCTGTCTGGCACAAAAGGACGCCCCAGGAGCAGCTCCCGGCTTGGACACAGCAATTTCTCCTACACCTGCTGTACACCATGCCTAAAGAAAGGAACAATTCAAGAGAAATATCTCTTGTGTACCAAGAAATACAAAAAGAATCTGTAACCTAAAATGGAATGATCAGATTCTGATCAGAAGTTTTGATACTAAAACTGCACATGCTGAATCTAGTTGGTTTGAAATGGGGCCAGAATTTTTATATGCAGAACAAATGACACTCATGTATGAAGGGAACACAACAGCAGACATCAAACACCAGGGACATGTTAATATGACACAGCCCTAATGCAGAGGTTCAATTGTAATGGGAAATGCTATCATGATACAATTAAAACAACACAAATACACATGTGTACAAGTTTATCTTAACTCTGTGTTTAGAAAATATCAGAAAAACACATATGGAAATTGGCAGTGATAAGCATAATCATTTAGAATGCATTTTCCTGACCTTGTAAAATGAGTCATTAACAGGGAACCTTCACTTCGGCAGATTTGGGCAGGAGGTTTATACATTTCATGGGGCTGCTTCCTCCCATGAGAGCTGTGCCGCACTGCCCTCCTCTGCCAGGCTGTTCTGCCCTGCACAGCTTTGTCTTGGGCTGATCCCTGTCAGGGACACCTCAGAGCCCATCCTGGTCTACTTCCTCATACTAGATCCTCAGGCTCATAAGCATTTGAATGTGACCCCAACTCAAGTTTGCCTTGTGTCCTTACGGTGCATTCTGGAGGCTACTGGGGAAATTTTCTGTCTCCTCATCCCATCAGATGACTGTCCCACTGTTTCTTTCTCTTTCCTCCCACATGGAAACCAAAGTCCCATCCTGCGGTGACTGTGGGAGTCTCCACCAGACTCACTACACTCACTTTACCTTAGGAATGCTAGGCCCTGTTCTGGCCTAAACAGAGGCTGTATTTGCTGTTGCTTTTTAAATTTCCACTGAGATGCTCATGCTGATGCAGTTAGCTGGGTCATTTCCTTCCTCCAGTGAGAACTTCTCTAAACAATATTATGAATAACTTGAATTTCTTAGACTATTTTCTTCATGTGAGTCACACTGAAGGAAAAACTCAGCATAAGTGTGGCTATTATTTCAGGCATTTTTCATTCTAAATAAATATCTTCCATGGAAACGTAGATCAAACGCTACTTAATTAGTCAATATTATCTGCAGTATGTCTTCTTCTTCTCAGGATCCATATCACAGAACATGTCTGAACAGAGGGCAACTGTCCAGCCTTGTGGGGCCCTTGGACCAAGGCAGTTCCCAGGGCTGCGCACAGGACCATGCAGTGGTAGCCTCAGCAGGACCTGCAGCGGTGCAAGGCAGGGCTGCCCTAGGCTCAGCACAGAGGGCGTGCAGGTAAGACAGGTGGGGTGGCCCAGGCTGGGAGGCCTCAGCACTGTGTGCCATTGATCTATGAGCATTTCCCTAAATTTCATTTTCCCTTCCGCAGGGTTGTGGCAGAGCAAATGGGGAATGGGAGGTGATTATCCTTCACTGACACCATAGACTTGTATCATGTTACAATGACCCCTGTATGAGAGCCTCCAGGGTCAGCGTAGAGAAGATCAGATGGTCCTCTGTTGTGATGGACTTTTGTCCAACCCTCTCACTATGTTGTGTCCTGAATTGATAATGCCCAGGACAGACTGACCCTGACTAAAAATGACCAGAAGCCTCTGAAATCCAGACTGTTTGAGAGAACTTGGATGTGAGAGATCCCACCTGAATGAGGAGCACCTCACCTGAGGATGAAAAGACAAAGTGAAGGAAGAACTGTAGAGGAGCAGACACGCAGTGCCTCAGGTGCACAGGGCTTCTCCTCAGTTTGCCTTTTCCTACTCTAGCAAGAGCCCCAAGCTGCATGCCCCACTCCATCCGAGACCATGCGTTGGAATTGACAGACAGAGCGAATGCAAATGTACTGAGGCTATCAGATCCTGCTCTCTTCCTCCTACATCTCACTGTTAAACATTCTGCCAGGCCCTGGGCCCACGTCCGCACCCTCTTCCCCACTCCTCTTTCTCTGGAAGTAGATGCAGAGTCATGATGTAGGGAAGAGTCCCTGTGGGGGATTCTTTCGTGTCTGGTTTCCCTAATCAGATGGTAAAGCCCTCTCTACAGCCCAGGCCAATTTATACCTGCAGAGGCCTCCCCCATGCAAAGCAGTCCCCAGTCTCAGGCTCAAAGCCCAGCTCTGGCTGAGCGGCCCCAG
>PVLD010029378.1:0-18144 GCA_004027595.1 Dinomys branickii
GAAGGTTAAGTATTTCATGGTTTCTCGTACAGGAGAAACCCAAGGCATACATAATTTAAAAAGCGAAACAAAAGAAAGGCAATAGAAAACAGAGAGATAGCCTTTGAGGAGGTGGCAAGGGGATTTGACAATAGGGGAGACAGGAGGACTGGGAGGGGAAGGGAAAGTAATAAGGATCATGATGCTAAATGTATCCATAATGATGTCCCACAATGCATATATTTATTATGCACAGCAAACGTATGCTAATAAAAAATTTAAATAAGGCTTTTGTTAAACAGAATAAAAATATAAAACATCAAACTATAAGGGCTTAAATTACTATAGTTAGTCTTTACACATAAAAAATAAATACCTGTACAATTGTATTTGGTGTTGCAAACAGGACTGATAACCCTGGAGGTGTAGCTCAATGGTAATGCGTATGTTAGGCATTGGATACAATGCCCAGCAGCACATTTTTTAAAAAAAAGGACAGAGATTCACTTTAAGCCAGATTTTGTTATTTCTTTAGCTGAGGAAAATATTTTCACAATATAGAAACATAAATTAAAAGGTAGCAGGAATGCAGCAAGGCAGCTAGACCAGCTGCTTTACTTCATTCTAAGGTGAGAGAGCACAACAGTTGAGTCTGGTGACACCAACCTCAACTTCTAGGTTCTGCCATTCTTTTATCTCTCTATCCCAGAGACTAGACGACGAACTGCTTACTACAGACCATGGATGGGACCAATGCCCAAGAGAGGAGATAAACCCAGAGAGGGTCACGAACTGCAGAAGGAAACAGACAGCCTGGTGAGCAGTAATAGCCCCAAGAAAACCCCGTGGTTATTGTAAACTACAAAAAAAGCATGATATTTCTCCAGAAGTCACTCTTTCTGAACGAAGGCTAGAGTTGGAGAAGAAATCCATCGCAGTATCTAGCATCTTTTGGGAAGCACCTATCAGCCATTTTGGGAAGGGGTTAATTCTTTAAGACTGAGCCACAGAAAATCTTTACTCAGGGTTTCTGAAGTCCCCTCCTAGGGTATTTGGGTAGATGATTGCCGGGACGCAGTCACAGAGGGGATGTGGGCTAGACATAGATACCCTTGAGATTTAAGCTCAGGGCAGGAAGGACACAGGGATCCTTCCATCTGTGGTGAGAATCCAGGCCCAATATGTCTGTCTTCGAGGGATGACTGGGTCTAAAAGTGCATCACTAAGTCCAGCAGTCTACTTAAACCCCACCCCACTGCCTACAAACAACAGAAAGACCTGTGGTCTGACTACTTTTCCCATCTATGAACATGAGCAAGTACAGATGTGGACTTGGGCAATTGTATAGCCTGGGATTTAGGAACAGAGGAGCCTTTGGAGTGGGGGAGTCACCTCACAACCCCATGGGATGTAAAGCAAAGTGAAGAAAACTATGACTTGCTGGATTCCAAGAGTGCAGAACCCAGAGAAGCACTCATTCAGAAATGTAGAGCAATATGTTTGTACTCATTACTATTTTTTGCCTTCATAGGGTTTGGGGGTCTAGGGTTTCTCTTTTTCCTTTCCTTTTTCTATTTAATTATTCTTCCTCCATTTTCTTTTTTCTTTTTGTTCTTTTCTGTTAATTTTATCTAATTCTATTCATTTTCTTTGACTTCTTAATGGAGCCCTTTATCTCGCTTTTCTCTCTCCCTCGTCTTCCACTGCTTAATTTTTAAATTTTACTTCATTCATTCTCCTATTTCCCAATCCATCTATCTTGACTAGTAAAACCATTATGCTTTAGTCATCTTTAGTAGTTAGCAAACTCTATTCTTTACTCAATGAATTCTTTTCTGTTTTTAGTGCAAGTATAGTTGTTGCATTCAGTAGATATTTACTTTATGCTAATACCTTGTGTGTCATAATGCATCTGCTATAATTATAGATCTCTTTTCTATGGTTAAGGGTAACAAATTATTGGTCCTTTTGGTATATCAATATCCAGTGAGTGTTTGAGGCTCTAACTGTTATTATTCCATTGCTCCAGGGTGGGATATATTTTATTAATTCATTTCTCTCTATGCCAATATCTAAATTGCTATTTGTGATCAACAATGGTATAGTCCATTCCTGGACAACTATGTGTTAGTCCAGTTGCACTACATCTTCCCCTCCTAAATTAATGCAGATGGTTGGATCTTGGGACAAAATCTAAGGTCTATAGTCACACCCAAAGTGTGTCACTGAAAAGTAGACACTAACTAATAAGGTATCCTTAATATCAAAAAAATCTTTCCACTATAATCAACCCATAAGCCTCAACATACATATAAAAATAAATAGAAAGATAAAAATACATGGTGACAAAATTCCCACAGAATCTCAGCTCTTGAAAACTGATTCATGGGACATCAAGGGGGAGGACATTTTTAAAAACACACAGTTCAATTATACAAAATTATAAAAAGGAAGATTTAAAAACAGGCTAGTAGTGTCCCCATTGATCATGAAAAAGATATAACTAAAGAGATAATGGACTTAATAGAAAATTCAGCAAGAATACAGACACTAAGGAAAATCTGGTTAAGTGAAACAAAAATGATATACAACAGGAATGACAAGTTTAACAAATAATTTGAGTCCATAAAAATACACCCAACAGAAATCCAGGATATTAAAAGCAGTGTTGTTGATGATCAATTAATAGGAGACAGTTTAAAAACAAAAAAACAAGTAAAAGAAATCTAACAGCTGCTGGATGTCACAAAGAAGAATTTTCTAAAACTCATTGGAATTTGTGAAAAATCAAAAGACATTATAAATAACATTATAAAACCTGTTGACTGAAATAAAAGCAGAAAACTTTTAAAATGTAGAGAAAGAATTTAACATACAAGCAAGTAACCCATTCAGAACCCTAACTAGCCAAGATCAGAAAAAAATCACAGTCAAAATCCCACAAGTCTAACCTAAGAATAAAATTTTAAAAGCTGGTAGAGAAAGCAAGGAGTCACTTACAGAGGTAAACCAATTATAATTACAGCATATTTATTCACACAAACCTTAAAGGCCAGGACAGCACAGAGTAAAGTGTTTCAGGCCCTGAAAGAAAAAGAAATCTTCCAAACCACTGATTTATCCTGAAAAGCTGCCTTTCAAAATTGATGAAGAAATAAGATATTTTCAAAGTAAAGAACACCTACTGCTCAAAAAGATAGAACAACTGAGAGGAGGGAAAAGAGAAAAAGAAAGGAAAAATATGTATATATGTATATACAGCATAGCTAACATAGTTCTACTACTGATTTTTATTGCTTTATTGAAAGGAACAGTTAATGTTTAATTGTTTGATCAATCTCATATGCCTACATTCGTTTATCTGAGTAACCAATTTGAAGATATCTATACATAATACAACAACCGTTGTTAATTTCCTATCACCTTGTCTGAAATTCTGTACTGCTTGTATTGTTTTTGTATTATCTTGTAAATGTATGTGTGTTTGTTAATATGTTTTAGTTCTTTTACCTTTAAAATAAAAAAAATTCTTGACAACAAGGCCAGCAAAAGTTTTCAAGGATATACTACAAAGTGACAATGAAGTTGTCTTAGTTACTATTCTCTTATTGCTGAGACAATATACCCAACATCCAAAGTTAAAGGAAGAAAGATTTATTTAGCTCACTGTTTGTAGAGGTTTCAGTCCATAATCATAATTATGAGTCCATAATTGCTCCAAGGCAGGTAGGTGGCATGACAGAGGGGCAACAGTTCATTGCAGTGGAAGACAATAAAAGCAACAAGAGCAAATAGGGAGCAAAAAAAGGGGTAAGCAAAACTCTTTCTGCCCCTTTCATCCAGATTGTTGGGATTAGGATAGTGCCAATCCAATCAGTGAAGTGATCCAGCAGTCACCCAGCCTTAATCCCAACACTGGCAATCCCAGCACTGTACTATGAATCAGTCACCAACTCTAGATTCAGCTACCTCAAAAACCCTACACCCTATGACTGCATGAGCTTTTGGGGGAACGTCTAGATACAAACCATAACAGAAGCTAACAATAGCAAAAGGTCTAACAGAATGAACACACCAGGTAGAGAGCACAATTACATAGAAAGTAAAGAAAGGGAGTTAGCAACAAAAAGTAATGTGACACTAATAAGTCAATACCTTCAAGTAATAGCTTTTAATATTAATCATATCAATTCCTCAAACAAAGGACACAGATGGGCACAATGGCTCAAGAAAAAGAAAAACATAATGGTATGCTCTACACAAGAAACACATTTAAAACGTAAAGAAATTCATAAACTAAATACCAAAGTATAGAAAACAATGTTCAATGTAACGGGAACCTGAAAACAGCAGGACTAACTCTCCTATTATTAAACAAAGGGGACTTTCACAAACCTTTGAGAAGTGGCAAAATAGGTTACTATATATTGTTTAATACCAGAGTACAATAGGAAGAAATAACAATTATTAACATATATGAACCAAAAAGCAGCACACCCAACTTCATGCAACAAGTACTACTGGAAATGAAAGATCAGATAAACATAAACACAACTATAGTGGGGGACCTCAATAACCCACTGTCACAAACAGAGAGATGAACTGGAAAAAATGTCAACAAAGAAGTATCAGATTTGAAAAATTCTTTGAACAAATGGACTTAGTAGATAGCTAAAGAAAGTTCCATGCAACAACAGAGAACACATTCTTCCTGGCAGTACATGAAACTTTCATGAAAATAGACCACATGTAGTCCAAAAGCATGCTTAACTAAAGGCAAAAGAATTGAAATTATATCAGATCATAGCACAATGAAATATGCATATTACCAGAGCATAGCACAATAAAACTAGAAATAAAATGGAAAATAAACCACAAAAATTATGCAACTGCCTGGAAATTTAACAATACCTTCTTGAACAATAAATGAATTACAGAAAAAAATCAAGGAAGAAATAAGACCGTTCCTAGAATTAAATGATAATGCCAGTAAAACATGCCAGAACTTATTAGACACAATGAAAGCAATCCTAAAAGGGAAGCTCATAGCTATGAATATCCAGAAAAGAAAAACAGAGAAAGCCCTCAAAAATAACATAATGATGCACCTTAAGGTCTTAGAAAAACAACAACAGTACAAGTCTAAAACAACTACATAGAAGTAGATTATAATGGTCAAGCAAAAATCAATGAAATAGAGACTAAAAACAAAAAGGAATCAAAGAGTTGTTTCATTCAAAGCATAAACTAAACAGACAAACCCTTAGCCAATCTTACCAAAAAGGAAAGAAAAGGCACAAATCAATGCAATTAAAAATGAAAAATGTGAAGTCACAACAGTTGCCACCAAAATACAGAAGATTATTAGCAACTATTTCATAGTCCTGTACACCAACAATTGGAGAATTCAGAAGAAATAGATTCCCAGACTCAGAAAAACTACCCAAACTGAACCAACAAGGCAAAGAAGGGATGACTCCAATAACAGAAAATGAAATTAAAGAAGTAATTAAGAAAATACCAACTAAGAAATGCCCAGGTCTGAATGGATTTACTGCTGAATTTTAAAAGAACTTCAAGGAAGATCTAATACCAAATACTCCTCAAGTTCTTTAATTAAACCAAAAGGGAGGGTGTACTCACAAAATCATTCCTGGAATCTAACATTACCCTGACTCCAAAATTCACAATGATCCAACCAAAAAGCAGAACTATAGATCAAATTCTTCAGTGAACACAGATGCAAATATCCTCAACAACAGTGGAGCGTGCTGGCACATGCTTATAAGCCTAGCATTTGAGAGATTAAGTCAAGTGGATCACAGTGAGTTTAAGGCCAGCCTGGGGAACATAGTGAGTTCCAAGTCAGCCTGCACTGCAAAGTGAGATCCTGTCTCCAAAAACCAAACCAAAAAATCTTCAACAAAATACTGTCAAAAAGAATTCAACAAATCAGAAAGAGCACAAATCATCATGATCAGGGGTGGAAGAATGGTTCAACATACACAAATCAGTAAGTGTAATATATCACATAAACAAGCAAGGACAAAAATCTTACAATCGTCTCAGTACAAGTACAAAAGGACTTTGACAGTGTCGAACATCTCAAGGTAAAATTACTGAAGAAAATAGGTACAGAGGGACCTATCTCAATATGCTAAAAGCCAATAATAACAAACCTACTTCCAACATCGTATTAAATGAGGAAAACCTGAAATTTTTCTCACTAAAATCAGGAACAACACAAGGTATCCACTATTACCATCCCTGTACAGCATAGTACTTCAAATATTAGCCAGAAATACCAGGCAAGAAAGAATGTATGTATAAGAATGAAGTCATGTGATCACTGTTCTCAGATGACAAGGTCCACCACATATAAGACTCAAAATAATTCACCAAAAGACTGCAATAATTAATGGTGACATTCACCAATGAGTAGTGTACAAAATCAACATGCAAAAACCAATAATGTTCTTGTGTGAGAATAACGAAATCACTGAGAAAGAACTTAAGAAAAAATACCATTCACAGCAGCATCAAGACAAATTAAATACTTAGAAATTTAAACAAAGAAGGTAAAAAAAACTCTACCATGAAAACTATAGTACTCTGCAAAAGGAGGTCATAAAAGACATCAGAAAATGGAAAGATGTACTATTCCTGGAGAGGCTGAACCAATATACTCAAGATGGCCATACTTCCAAAGCTGATCTAAAGATTTAATGCAATTCTAATCAAACTACCAAGAACAACTCATCACAGAACTGGAAAAGGTAGTTCTAAAATTCAAGTGGAACCGTAAGAGACCCAGAATAGTGAAAGCATTCCTAGCTAACAAGAGCAAAGCAAGAAGTATCATAATTCTGAATTTCAAGATATATTACAAACTTACAGTGATAAAAACAGCATGTTACTAGCACAAAAACAGACATGAGGATGAATAGAACACAATAGAGGATGCAGAAATAAGCCCAGGAACATTGAGCTATTTGATCTTTGACAAAGGATCCAAAAACATACACTGAAGAACAATAAACACTTTAATATGTAGTGCTGGGAAAACTGGATATCCACATACAGAAGATTCAATCTAGACTCATATATCTCACCATGTACTAACTAAAACAAAAACGGATAGGAGATCTAAATGTGAAAACAGAAGCACTTAATCTGCTGCAAGATAAAATAGGTGAAGCTCGTGAAAACATAGGCATAGGCAAGAACTTTCTAAACAGAACCTCAATTGCATAAGAAATAGTACCACGGATCAACATATGGGGTCAGATCAATCTAAAAATCTTCTGCACAGCAAAGGAAACAACCAAAAGACTGAAGATACAACCTACAGAATGGGAAAGATATTTTGCAAGCTGTACTTCAGACAGAGGACTAATATCTAGAATATGTAAGGAACACCAAAAAAAAAATACATTCCCCAAAACAAAAGACCCACTGCAAAAATGGACAAGAGAAACAAATGAACATTTTTCAGATGAAGGAAAAATGGCCAATAAATACATGAAAAAATGTTCATCATTTCTGCCCATTAAAGAAGTGCAAATTCTGGATCTCTGGGCAGGCAGGAACTCAGCCCACAAAGCAGCATCTAGGCGGCCCCTCTGCCTGCATGGAACTCTGGGCAGTTGAGGCGTGTGCATGCTCTGACCTGGATCTCTAGGCATGGAGGAGCTCGGCCCACAAAGCAGCATCTGAGCAGCCTTCTGAGTGCAACTCTTGGCAGAAAGCTTAAGGGATATTTTCCCGAAGAGAGGGAGCCATTGGAGCAGCCTTTGCAATGGACCTTTGCCTGGGTGAAGCGGCAGAAGGGTGTTTCCGCCCAATCCCAGCTGTGCAACTCGGACCTTATCCAGTGACAGAGGCCCACTGGCATGGGACTCGGACCTCACTCCAGTGACAAAGGCCCACCGACACTGACATCTAAGCAGCACTGCGTTTCATGGTCCATGCCAGCTGGGTGACTCGGACCTTTCTCCAGCGACGGAGGCTGACCTGCGAGGACACAGGAACTGCGACACACTTCTCCTCTGAACCAGAGACAAAGGCGGACTCGGGCAGACACCTGGGTGCCACGGCGTTTCCTTCCTGAGCCCCAACTGTGCGACTGGGACCTTTAACCAGAGACAAAGGCGGACTCATGCAGACACCGGGGTGGTGCTTCACTTCCTGCCTGTGTGTGGGTTGTGTGATTGGGACCTTTAACCAGAGACAAAGGAGGACTCGCTCAGACACCTGGTCAGTGGGGATTTCACCACCTGCCTCCTGGCTCTGTGACTAGGACCTTTCTCCAGCAACCTGCCACACCACATGAACAGCGCAACCCTTCTACTCTGGTAAGCTCCACACCTCAGAGTTAGGAAGGAAATCCAACTGGGAGGGCCTATCCCTGCTGGTGGTTGAGACCTGCAGAGTGGAATCAGCCTCAGGCTCTGGGGTACTAGGGGTTGGGAGGAGAGCCTTGCTAACCCCTGACCAGCTGCCTGAGGAACGCAAAACAGAAGCCGCTGCCTAACCACCATAGGCTTCAAGGCTGAGACCCACAGTCTTCCCGTCCACACACTGGACACTTGGGTACCGAAGCCCAGCACTCACCCACTATAGCAGCTGTGGTCTGAGCTGAGCACCCCAGCATTTGCCTGGGGTGCCTGGGCCCAGTGGTCCACAGCCTGCTACCACCATAGGTTTAGTTTAACATCCAGGTAAACTAGGGTCCCTAGAGTCCCTAGTGAGCTGCCTGGGTTGTCAGTAGCTCAGCACCAAGTTATCTGACATTCAAAATGACAAAACGAAGGGGCAAAATGTAGTCTCAGAACACAGGTCCACCCAGAACAAGTACAGGACACAATGACATAGGAGAACTAGGAAACCACATACCTGAAATATCTGAAATGATCATATCTGAAGGAAAGAAACAACCCCATCAAGCCATAGAAGAGATTAAATCTGAAATAATCTCTCAGGCAAAAAATGAAATGAAAATAATAATGGAAGAAATGCTTCGCACATACAGAGAAGAAACAGATAAGAGACTAGAAGGTCAAAGGCAACAAATGGAAATGTTAAATGAGCAATACAGGAATGAATTAGAACACATGAAACAGTCTCAGAAAGATCTCCAGGAAATGAAAACTGCCACTGAAAGCTTGAAAAACCACTTGAATGAATCTGAAGATAGAATTTCAGATCTGGAAGATAGCCTGACAGCTAATGACCGTGAAAGGAAGAATCTCTTAAAGTCAACAAGGAACCAGGGGAAAACAATCCAACAGCTGCAAGATGAAGCACAGAGAAATAATGTGCGAGTCATAGGAATCAGTGAAACAGCAGGAGGCAACACAAATGACATAAAAAGAATATTTGGAGAAACGATAGCAGAAAATTTCCCAAGAATGGTAAAAGAAATTGATGTACAGGGGCTGGAGATATAGCTCAGTGGAATAAGCACCTGCCTAGCAAGCGCAGGGTCCTGAGTTCGATGCCCAGTACCACAAAAAAAAGAAATTGATGTACAGGTAAATGAATCATATAGAACTCAAATGAACTACAACCCACATAAAACCACCCCCAGGCATACAATGGTCAAGACCCAGATATGCAGCAAAAGAACACAATATTAAAAGCTGCTAGAGGAAAGAAATGGATCACCTGTAAAAAGAAAGCCCATCCAAATCACAGCAGACTTCTCAACAGAAACCATGAAATCAAGAAGAGCTCCGAGGAAGATATTACACATTCGCAGACAAAACAGCTTCCAACCCAGAGTGAGGTATCCTGAAAAACTATCCTTCAAATTCAATGGAGAAATAAAATATTTCCATGACAAAGACCAACTGCCGAACTTCATGAGTGCCAAACCAACATTACAAAAAGTACTGAAAGATATTCTAGACAGAGAAAAAAGTGACCACAATCCTAAGAACAACAATAGAAAGGAACCCTTAAGCAGAACAAGAAATTAAACAGCAAAAGTAGGAAAGCAACATCAAGTAAACAGCATGACAAGAATAAGCCAATGTATAACAGTTATAACCATCAATGTAAATGGCATCAATTCACCAGTCAAAAGAAACACACTGGCAGAGTGGATTAAGAGACAGAATCCCACAATATGCTGTATAAAGGAAACACACTTTACTCAAAGGGAAATACATAGACTGAAAGTCAAAGGTTGGAAAACAATCCTCCCTGCAAAAGGTTCCCAGAAAAAAGCAGGGGGTACCTGTCATGTTTGCAGACAATGTAAACTTCAAACTGATAACAATCAAAAGATACAAAGAAGACCACTATATACTCGTTAGGGGAAAACTGCAAGAGGAAGAGATAACAATCCTAAACATGTATGCACCCAATACTGGAGCACCCAACTATGTAAGGCCAATATTAATGGAAAATAATACACCATGGCCAACTTGGATTCATGCCATGAATGCAGGGATGGTTCAATATATGCAAATCAATTAATGCACTACACCACATCAATACAGTGAAAGACAAAACCACGTGATCCTCTCAATAGATGCAGAAAAAGCTTTTGCCAAAGTCCAGCATGCACTCATAATAAAAACCCTAGAGAAAATAGGAATAGATGGCCTTTACCTCAACCTGATAAATGCCATCTATGAAAAAGAAAGAGCCAGTATAACACTAAATGGACAAAAAATTAAACCTTTCAATTTGAAGTCAGGAACAAGACAAGGATGTCCACTGTCACCACTCCTGTTCAACATAGTTCTGGGAGCATTAGCCAGAACAATTACACAAGAGAGAGAAATAAAATGAATAAGGATAGGAAAGGAAGAAGTGGAATTATCACTATTTGCAGATGACATAATACTGTACATGGAAGATCCCAAACAGTCCACTAGAATACTCCTGGAATTAATCAACAAATTCAGCAGTGTAGCTGGATACAAAGTCAATACTCAGGGTCTGGCGATATAGCTCAATGGCATATGTGCCTGCCTGGCAAGCACAAGGTCCTGAGTTCAATCTCTGGTACTGCAAAATTAATTAATTAATTAATTAATTAAAGTCAACAATCAAAAATCAGTAGCATTCTTGTACACAACCAATAAACAGACTGAGAGCGAAATTAAGGAAACCATACCCTTCACAACAGTATCCCAGAAATTGAAATATTTAGGAATCAATCTAACAAAAGAGCTAAAAGATATACTCAGAAGATGGTGACTGGGTAAGCAGCAGAGAAAGATCCTCCTGGAGGATCACCACACAGACACTGGAGTATAGCAGCATGAGAAAGACAAGAAGGAGAGAAAGGATCCCCTGGACCCAGGAAGGACCTGAAATGAGAATTGAAGCCCTCAGAAAGAGCAAACAAGACCTCTTCTGGAGGAAAGACTCGGAGGGCCACCATCGCACAGTCAGAGGAAGAGGAAGCAGAGGAGGGAGTCACTGCTCCAAACACACCCTTGGCCCGCTCCCTCATTCCTGCACTCACAACTTCAGTTTCAGAGGCCCAGGCTTGTGGGAGCCTCACAACTTGAACAGGGGAGAGGGGAGTTCCAAGAGCTGGTCCAGAACCAGAGAGGAGAAAGCCCAGCGCAGAAATGAGGCAGCAGCAGATGGGAGGTGTTGTCAAACCCAGTGTGAGGATGAGCAATTACAGCAGCCACTAAAACAGAATCTCCACCCTGCAGCAATCTTTCTAATCAGCACCCGGAGAGAAAGCTGAGCAACCAGTACACAGCCCACCACACCCAGCTCTATGCCTGCTCTAAGGTTGTGTCCTCCTGCCTCTCCACTGTGTGAGCAACTACCAACAGAGAGCAGCAGCAATGACCCCAGGGACACAGCAATTCCCAGGGATGCAGCCAAAGAACAAATGGGACCTGGAGCACAATAGTAAGAGAGAGCTGCAGATAGAGGTGGGCCACATGGCCCCATGCCCATCTCACTCCAACACCATGGAGGAAGCACGAGCTGAATTACCAGGCTTCAGCTCCCACCCGAGCTCCCTCTCTGAGCACCTTGAGTCTTGGTGGCCCAAGCAATGAACATGTGTCCCTGACAGCAACAGGCTGAGTCCACAGGTTTCAGGACTCACCCTAAACTACTAATATGAGCACCAGGAAGGACTTCATACTGCTTGCATATACGAACCTTGTATGAACCCATAGCAACAAATTACACAAAAAGCAGCAGTCCTGGAGTCCGAGAGACATCACCATGCTCTACACAGCACACCCAAGAAAATCCTCCAATTCTCTTCTACAACTAATAATTAAATTTAGTACACATCCTGGACTACCACAGTGAGGACAAATGGAGGAGACCTCATGCCCTTGTGCCCAGCATCGTAAGTGCACCCAATTCCCAGTTGCAAGGGATGGAGAGTGACAACACTGGAGATCAAGAGGTGGAAGGAGGCAAAGTCCTGTAACTAGGGTGCAGACCCAGTTCTCTAGCTGTCTGGGGATAGCCTCCAAAGTGTCATAGGCTGCCTAAAGGGAGACACTAGTGGCCTATAAGGGGCCCCGGGGGCCCTGACAAGGAGGTCAGTAGCGTGAATGGGGGGGAGCTCCATCCGGGCTACATGAGAACCCTGAAGACCTGCCCTGGGTCTCTGGCAGCACCGTCATGGGACAGAGCCTGGTGGTCCACAGGGGCGACACTGTGGACTCGACTGGGACCACAGGAGTGGTTTGCCAGGGCAGAGCCCGGTGGTTTGCAGGGGTGACCCCATGGACTCCACTGGGCCCTCTACAGGAGAGTGATGGGGCAGAACCTCGTGGTCCACTGGGGGCAACCCCATGGACTTGACCAGGCCCCCAGCAGCATGGCAATAGGGCAGAGCCCGGCTGTCCTCTGGGGGTGACCCTGTAGACTTGACCGGACCCCTGCCCAAGCCTCGCCAGGGCAGAGCCCGGCACACTGCTTGGGTGACCTTGAGGACTCGACTGGGCCTCCAAATATACTGTATCGAGGCAAAGCCTAGCACTTTACTGGGTAACCCTGCCAACTCAACCCGATCAATGGCCTTCAAAGCTTGTCCATAGTGAACCTGGTTCTATGCCTATCTACTATCTTTGAGCATGGGTGTTTTTCCACCTTCTGCCATAACAATTTGTGTACACACATATCTGTTACAGTATATCTTGAAGCAGCCATGTCTCTTCCCAATGTCAGAGCCCTAGGGAATTAATAAACCCAAAAGTACAGTTATCATCAGAGGGAGGACGACTGATTGGATGGTAGAACAAAGGAAGGTAGAGAAAATTGATTAACTGAATGAGCCATCATCTGTATAGCTGAGTAACAAATGTGAAGATAACATTATGTAATACAGCATCCAATGTTAATTCTCTACTATCTTCTCTATAATTTGGTATTTCCTTTAATGTTTTGTGTTGACTAATGTGAAGATAACATTATGTAATATAGCATCCAGTGCTAATTCCCTACTATCTTCTCTATAATTTTGTATTTCCTGTATTGCTTTTGTGTTATTCTGGTTTATATGTCTCCATTCTTTTGTCTTTAAAATAAAAAAAGGAAAGAAATTATCTGTTCAATGAAAACTACAGTTCTCTGAAAAAAGAGATCAAAGAGGACTTCAGTAAATGGAAAAACATTCCTTGCTCGTGGATAGGAAGAACCAACATTGTGAAAATGGCCATAGTACCAAAATTGTTGTAGGGATTACATGCAATTTCGATTAAAATATCATTAGCATACCTCACAGATCTAGAGAAAACATTCCTTAAATTCATCTGGAACCACAAAAGACTCAGAATAGCAAAATCAATCCTGGGCAGCAAAGATAAGTTAGATGGAATCACAATCCCTGACCTGAAATTGTACTACAAATCTATGGTAATAAAATCAACATGGTACTGGCTAAAAAAACAGACATGAGGATCAATGGAACAGACTGAGGATCAATCCACCACCACAAACACACTCATCCACCCAATCTTTGACAAAGGGGCCAAACAAACTCACTGGAAGAAAAGTGGCCTCTTTAATAAGTGGTGCTGCGAAAATTGGCGTGCCACTTGCCAAACACTGAAAATAGAGTGATGTCTATCACCATGCACCAAACTGAAGTCAAAATGGATCACAGATCTCAATATTAAAATAGAAACACTAAATCTATTGGAAGAGAAAGTAGGTAAAAATCTTGAAGACATAGGAATAGGCAGAGAGTTCATGAACAAAACCAAACCACAAGGGAAACACTTAAAAGAATCAACAACTGGGACCTCATCTTACTGAAATGCTTTGCACATCTAAAAAAATCACCGGCAGAGTAAAAAGAAAACCCACAAATTGGGAAACAATTCTTAGCTGGCTGTCCCTTGGACAAAGGTCTTCTATCTAGAACATACAAAGAATTAAAAAACATCAACCTCTCCAAATTCAAAGAGCACATCCTAAAATGGTCATCTGAGATGAAGACGCACTTGTCAGATAAAGAAATACAAATGGGAAATAAATACATGAGAAAATATTCAACATCATTAGTCATTCGAGAAATGCAAATTAAAACAACACTGAGATTTCGCCTCACCCTAGTAAGAATGGCCAGCATTAAGAAATCAACCAATAACAAATGCTGGCAAGGCAGTGGAGAAATAGGAACTCTTCTCCACTGCTGGTGGGAATGCAGACTGGTGAAACCAATGTGGAAATCAGTTCAGAGATTCCTCAGCAAACTAGGTCTAGAGGTCCCATTCAACCCAGCTACTCTCCTTCTGGTTATTTTCCCAGAAGATCTGAAAACATCTTATCATAGTGATATATGTGCACCCATGTTTATAGCAGCGCAATTTGTAATAGCTAAATCATGGAAGCAACCAAATTGTCCATCCACTGAGGATTGGATAAAAAAATTGTGGTAATTTATATAATGGAATATTACTCAGCCATAAAGAAAGATGGCCTTGAGGCTTTTATAGGTAAATGGTGAGAACTAGACACCATACTCATAAGTGAAATAAATCAAACATGCATGTGTAAGCAACATATTGTATCACTAGTGTAAGAACCTGAAAGTGTGAATAAAAATTAGGAGGTATGACAGACATTGTGAAATGAAAGGAAACTGCTACAAAATAAAGAGCAGCTGGGTTGAGGGTAAAGAGACAAGAAAGAAAGAGATAATTATGTATGTATGTATATGCAGGATAGCTATGCATAGTTGTACTACTGACTTCTATCACTTTATTGAAAGGAATAGTTAATGATTAATTATTTGATCAATCTTGCATGTCTATATTTTCTTTCCTCAGTATGCACTTTGAAGTTATCAATATGTAATACAACAACCCTTGTTAATTCTTTGTCACCTTGTAATTCAGCATTGCTTGTACTATTCTTGTGCTACCTTGTAAATGGGTGTTTGTTTATATGGTTTCATTCTTTACTTTTTAAAAAAATGAGAAAAAGAAGAGAATCTAAGAAAAGAGAAAAGATGCATGTGGCCTCCAGCTAGAAGATGTAGTATAAAATTCCCCAGAGAGGACAGAAGCCTAGAAGTTCTTAAGACTGAACCGAATTCCAACAAGTCTACTAAAAGAACCATGAACCAGTCCAGGCCACACATGACACAGATCTATTGGAGTGACGCACATAAAAGATTCCCACTCTTCCTACCACCAAAAGTGCTACTTGTGTACAGGAGAAGCTCTGGACAGAATAAGGAAGAGAGCCTGCTTGTCACGGACAATCATGTAAGAAAGTACATGGTTTTCTTTTCCTCTTCCTCTTTCCAAACCAGCACCACAGGGGTAAAAAGAAGATAAGAGTGTATGTCTCGGTGGCAACCAGCTGAGATGCAAAGGAGGAGTCCTCCCTGATAGACACCCCCAGCTCGATCCATCCTGCCTCCCGAACCTGCATGGCTCGCCAGTGACTGCGGCCAGAAATCAGCTTTTGGGCAGTGGCAGCGCATGCTGGTTTCGGAGCTCATGCACTTCAGGCAGGCTACGCAAATCCGAGCACCGAACCAAGATCCCGATCTGGTCCTGGCCCCGCAGCCAAGGCCCTCAGGAGCCTGCAGTCCGCAGCCGAGGCAGCGTGAGGAGCACAGAGGAGCAGAGTATCCCACTCCCTCCCCCAGACCTGGAGAGCGTGAGGAAACAGAACCGGCGGCGAGCGGCGGATCACAAGAGTAGCACAAAAAAACTGGCACTTTGCAACCATCTTGCCTGCAGGGACTCTGAAACTGGTCAGCTATCTGCATGTGGCGACTGGATCACAAAGCGGGGGGGAGGAGATCCCTCCCCATACCTGCAGGGAATCCTGGGAGGGCGGGGGAGCGGTCTTACACACCCCACCCAGGTCTCTCTAGAGGGAATAGCTCAGTCCACAAACCAACATATGAACAGCCCTTTAAGCAGAACTCTCAGCAGAAAGCTTAAGGGACATTCTCCTGAACAGAAGGAGTCATTGGAGCAGCCTTTGCAACAGACTTTTGCCTGGTGAACTGCCTGGGTAACTTATTGCTCAATATTTTGAATCTGATACCCAAAAATGGAAGACAGAAGAGCAAAATGCAGTCTCAGAACTCAACCCAACCCAGAACAAGTCCTGGATGCGAGGATACAGGGGAACTAGGAAGACACATACCTGAAAGTTCTGAAACAATTGCATCCGAAATGAAGACACAACTCCATCAGGCCAAAGAAGAGCTTAAAGCAGAAATAAGCCACATACCTGCAATGATGTCTCAGACAAAAAATGAACTGAAAACTATAATGGAAGAAATGTTCCGAACACATAGAGAAGAAATAGATAAAAGATTAGAAGAAAATAGGAAACAAAGGGAAATGTTACCATAGCAATTTAAGAATGAATTACCAAGAATGAAACAGGTCCAAAGAGATTGCCAGGATTTGAAAACTGCCACTGAAAGCTTGCAAAACCGCTTAAATGAAACTGAAGATAGAATTTCAGACCTTGAAGACAGCATGGCAGCTTGTGAGCATGAAAGGAAGGATCTCATAAACTCATCAAAGACGCAAGAAAAATCAATCCAACAGATGCAAGATGAGGCAAAACGCAAAAATATTATAGTAATAGGAGTCAGTGAAACAGAAGGAGACCACACAAACGATATAAAAAGAATATTTGCTGAAATAATAACAGAAAATTTTCCAAACAAGGTAAAAGATACTGAGGTACAGTTAATTGAGGAATATAGAACACCAACGATCCATAACCCAAAGAAAACCACACACAGACATATAATAGTCAAGATCCCAGATATCCAGCCAAAGAACCCAATATTAAAAGCTGCTAGAGAAAAGAAACAGATCATCTATAAAGGAAAGCCCATCAGAATCACAGCAGACTTCTCAACGGAAACCATGAAATCAAGAAGAGCTTGGAGAGAGATATTACAGTTTCTGAGACAAAACAGCTTCCAACCCAGACTGATGTATCCTACAAAACTATCCTTCAAATTCAATGGAGAAATAAAATATTTCCACGACAAAGAACAACTGAAGATCTTCATGAGTGCCAAACCAGCATTGGAAAAAGCAGTAAAAGATATTCCAGACAAAGAAAAAAGAGACCACAATCCCAAAAACAACAACAGAAATAACTCCCTAAACAGAACAAGTAATTAAAGAGTCAGCAAAAGAAGGAAAACAACAACAAGTAAATAACATGACTAGAATAAGCCAACATATAACCATTATAACCATTAATGTAAATGGCCTCAATTCACCAGTGAAAAGGAAAAGATTGGCAGAGTGGATTAAGGAACACAATCCAATGATATGCTATTTACAGGAAACACATTTTACTCAAAAGGAAATCCACAGGCTGAAAGTTAAAGGATGGAAAACAACTCTCCATGCAACAGGTCCCCAGAAAAAAGCAGAGGTAGCTATTATGTTTGCAGACAAAGTAAACTTCAAACCAAAAACAATCAAAAGAGATAAAGAAGGCCATTACATACTAGCTAGGGGAAAGCTGCAAGAGGAAGAGGTAACAATCGTAAACATTTATGCACCAAACATTGGACCACCTAACTTCACAAGTCAAATTTTAACAGACGTGAAAAATCAAATAACTAATAACACTATTTTAATAGGGGATCTAAACACGCCTCTGATGCAAAGAGACAGGTGAACTGGACAGAAACTCAACAAAGAAATAACAGACCTGAAC
>PVLD010029379.1:0-18149 GCA_004027595.1 Dinomys branickii
TTTTTTTTCTGTTGCTGAGAGGATCAACTGTCTGACTAAATTTGCATGTCTGTATATGGGTCCATACATCTACAATTCGAAGATATCAATAGATAAAGCAACAACTACTGTTGAGACCATATCACCTTGTCTATAGATTAGTTGTGATTGTACTATTTTCTATGATAATGGGTGTCTGTCAATATGTTTCTGTACTTTTATGTTTCTAAAATTAAAAAAAAAAGTGGGCAATATGTTGACATCTAATGTAACAAGAGCATAAATCTACCATTGTTTTTTATTTTTCACAAGCCTGAGGTTAAAGATTACTTCTCTGACATTCCTGATTTCTGCTGCTCTAAAGCTTCCATCTCTAACCAAGGAAACATTCCCAGTGTCTCTCTTAACGAAAGTCTGTTGTGGGTGAAGAGAATATAACCACATTTAGACTGTCAATAAATGCACAAAAATGTTTTGGCAGAGATAACATAGTGCTGAAAATTGTGAGTGGCAGTGGTGTTATTGAAAATGAAATGGAGTGAAATGTGATTTCACCTGTGTGTTTACTGTTTATTTATATCAGAATATTATTTTTTCTATGCCTAGTTAAAACACTTCTGCTTTTGTAATTTTGGGATGTCCACATTTTTCACAATTCTGTATTACCTAGGAAAATAAATAATTCAGTGAAAGTCAGGGTATAGGTTTTAAAAAGTGCAAAATGGAAACGGGATGTGTGTTTTTGCATTAATAGGATATGTTTAATTCTTAGTTATGGCCCTTGTTATATGATAAGTAATTTAATAATTTAAATAATCTTTCTCCACTTGCAATCTAATTATAATGGTTGAGAGTATGCACATATTTGGTTTACGATAATTTCAGGAGAGTTTCTGTAATTTCATTTGTCTCCTTCACCAAATGGAAATAGTAATGTATTATAGCTACTTTTCAATTGCCATTTAAATATTTGCACCTATGGATCCTTCAAATGACTCACATATGCATTTTTTTTGCATGGGAATTGAACTGAGGACCTTGTGGTTGTCAGACACAGTGGCACTCATGCCACTGAGCTACATCCCTGGCCCTCATATACGCAATTTGGGTTTCTTTGTTAATTATTCCACTATGTGTTTCCAGAGAAGTAAGGAGAAGGTAGCGAACAAGGGATTAAAAATTACATGTGTTTTCAAAGGGAAAAAAGGAAGATAGAAAAGAAAGAACTCCAAAATTTCTCTATTAAGATTTTCATAACCTTAAAATATCTTTTTACTTTTTTTCCATTACTAGGGATCAAATTCATGTCTTAATTCACACTAGGCAAGCTACATGTTTACCCTTTTAGCACAGTCATTTTAAGATACTCTTTTTTTTTTTTTTTTTTTTACGGTACCAGGGATCGAACTCGGGACCCTGCACTTGCCAGGCAGGTGCTTATTCCACTGAGCTATATCCCCAGCCCCTAGCACAGTCATTTTAGATGAATACAACAGTATTTTCCCACTCATGATCCAAAGAACACTATGATAATCGAAAAAATGGAAGTAAATATTCTGCAGAAATTTTCATATGAATTTTTTTTTCCTGTTAAAGAACAAAGTACTCCTCAGTTTCCTAAAAAAGACAAAAGCCTTCCTTTGACTTACCTGACAATTTGTATGCTGAAGTATTTATTTCATTAACTGCAAAACATTATTTGACCGTCTTATCT
This sequence comes from Dinomys branickii, assembly GCA_004027595.1. Taxonomy (NCBI): domain Eukaryota; kingdom Metazoa; phylum Chordata; class Mammalia; order Rodentia; family Dinomyidae; genus Dinomys; species Dinomys branickii. The sequence goes on from PVLD010029379.1 coordinate 1,694, forward strand.
CCAGAGGGTTCCACGGGCATAAACATGAGACAGCCATTTGTGCTTCTTTTAGTTCTTAACTCTAAAAAACGAATTACTATGTGAAATCATAAATTAATTATTCCTAGATTAGAGTGAATTATTTCTAAATGCTTTTATCAATTTAAAAGTAATAATTTGAGGATGATGATAGCACTGGAAGGGCTTTCTCCCACATAATACAAATATTTTCAGAATCTATGATTTGGCCTGGAAAAGCAAATGTTTGCTGATATCATGACTTGTTCTCAGCCATGTACACAGCAAATAATTCCAGTGAAAATGTGAAACACAGTTTGAAACCAGCTTAGGTAGTGCCGTAAAACTCATGCCCTTCCTTCTGTCCTGTTACCCTGCTACTTCACTGGTCTTATTTTTGTAATGTCAGTATAGTATCTTGTTTCCATTGCCCAGTTCCCATCAGCTCCCTCAGTTGAATGTAAGCTTCAAAGTGTGGAGGAAGGGCGTTACTTATTTATTTTATTACCATCCCAGGCTAAGTACTTGAGGCAGAGTCGTCACAATGCATTGCATTAAAAATGAATGAGTGTGCATGTGAGATCCACTTTTGATAATTCTTATGACAAGAAATTTAGGACTGCTCAGTAAACATAAAATTAATCATTCATAAATTAATATTTGCAAAAGAGACCCTTTTTTGGTGCTGTAAATAATATGTTTTCCCTAATTTAGTATTAACAAGGGACAGGGGCATTGGAAATGATGTTACTTTCTTATTCTGCTTATAAAACCCATTTTATTACAATGCCCTCTGTTATCTATCTGATAAAACCCTAGTGAGAATGTATTCCTCATTTTCTTCAGTTTAATCTTCTTTTCTCTGCTCTTTAACTGTAGTTATGAACGCTAAGGAAAAGATGGCTACAGAAGGAGTTTCTCTGAATCAATTTCATACATAATGTGTTTTTTTTCTTTCACCAAGTATTTCAAATCTTTAAAGTACCAAGACAATTTTCCTGGTTAAAAGAAAACATTGCTTGTCTTTCTCTTTTAGAAAGACTACCAACATAGAAAGATTGCTTGGGGTAAATGTTCCATTACCCTACCAGGAGGTGAAATAGTTTTAGACATACCATCTGATAAAAAAGAGGATTTCTAGCTATTTTATGATCTCTTCTATAATTAATATAAATCTTGTAATTTTAAAAATGAAGCAACTTCTCATACATGCTTGTAAAACAATAATAATTTCATTCTTGGAATATCTAGTCTATAAAACAATAAGCCCAAAGATCCTCTGTTAAAATATATTTGAATGTTAAAATTATACTTTCAGGAAAATCTGAAGTAAAAATAATTTGCCATTTTGTCATGTGAGCAACTTGGAATCTTGTGTTAAACATGTTTTCAACTTTGTGTATAATCATTGATAAAGTAAAAAATGTATTTCTAAAGAAGGATTTATTCATTTTCACAAATATTTTACTTCATGTACTTTATATAATAAATAACTTCTTGCTCAACCATATGTATGATTTCCCATCTTGTCCATTGTAATTAACCGCAACAGATAACAGAAGAGACTCATCCAGTAACTAGTACTGTGCTTAAATAAATGTTCAGGATCAGAAAAGACTTCTCTTAGGTAGTAATATTCATCCAAGGAAAGAGCTTTTTATATCAAAAAAAGGACTAGCACGACTTTTGCCCTTGAGGAGAGTATAGACTACAATTATGTAGCAGCAATTGAGGGTATGATGGGTAATATAAATGAGAACATAAAGAGTAACATATACAGTGTGGACACAATAGCCTATAGGATTAGGAAATGTTTCCATGAGGAGACAATACTTAAGCTGACACTTGTAATAAAATTATAAATTAACCATGGATTAAAATAAAACAAAATATATGGAGATACATTACAGAAGATACTCGTACCAAGACGCTATAGCAGAAGGTAGGGTATCCACCCTGGGAAAGGAAGGGTGTGCGTGCTGAAACACACTAGTGAGGGAGAAAAAGGATCACTTTCTTTTATTCTGATTGTATATGTCTCTTGCTGTCTTTTTCTCCTTGACCTTCTCCTTCTTGTGATGTCACTTCTACAAATTTAAGGTGCACAGTATTTATTTTTCTATCCATACACATTTTAAATGATTACCATAGCCCAACAAATTATGTATTCATCCCCTTCCACAGTTTCTTCTGAGTACAGTCATGTTAAAAATCTGCTTTTAAATATACACTTGGATTTCTGTCTAGACTGTCTATGCTGTTGGTGTTGGATTGACAAATGTCAACTTGTAACATCCAACTGAATTGAATCAGTGTGGTGCTTGGTGTGGGAGACCCACCTAAGGATGGTTGTCAGCAGCATAGGAGGCAGAACTAGAGAGGAAATAGTTTAGGGGCTTTAGGAGCTGTGGGAAACTGTTGGGAAGCTGGTAGGAAGATGCTCGCTCAGCTAGAGGATATCGTCATGCTCAGGACCTCGTTGTGGCTGAGAATGGCTACAGTTCACTTTAGGGGAGCTCTGGTCCTCAATTTGAGCATTGCTTCCTTGCTTGAGGGGAAGACAGTGCACTGCTCAGTCTCCTGGAGAAAATTATGCTGGCTTTCCTGAGGGGAGCTTGGCTTTCCTCATCATCAGAGGAGCTCAGGACCTCTCTGTTGCTGAGGATGGCTGTGGTACTTTTCCAGGGAGCTCTGGTTTTTACTTTTAACATTGCTTCCTGGCTCCAGTGCAGATCTCTCAGCCTAGCACAAATCCTTCATTCTGCTGGCATAGAATTCCTAGCTTCCACCACTGAACTTTGTGCCTTCCCAGTGCAAATCCATGAAACAGGCCTGCATGATACCATGTCGTGGGCTCTTGGCCTACAGCTGGATTTGTGAGGGGCACTGTTATGGGCTCTAGGTCTTCAGCTGGATTCATGCAGGACATTACTTTGGGATCCAGGCCCTCAGCTAGATTCTTTGGTTTTAGATTTCCTACACTTTTATTTTGTGTATGGTTATCTGGGTGACTATTATAAATAATTGTATGAAATATGTGTCCTGTACTATATTGTTCTCCTTGGAAAATCCCAATCCAGAACACTGTTCTATTATTTTATATGTCTGCTATTGTATGCAAGTGTTACATTATTGTGGTTATTATAGCACTGAAATATAAGTTGAAACAAGGACATGTGATGCTTGTAACCTGATCTTGCTAACTCAACCTCCCAGGATGCTGAAATTATAGGCTGGTACCACCATTCTTGGCTTAGAATTATTTATTTATATCTACGTTTAATTTCACTGGCAATGTGATAAGATTACATTAAATTTGTATATTTCATTGGGCAATATATACATTTCCGACAATATTGATTCTTATAATATATGGACATGAGAAAATTGCCCACTTATATTGTCACATGTTCAGCAGTTCTTCAGTTTTCCCTGCCTGTTGCATCATTTTGATTATCATTATTTTATTTTGATAGCACTATCATTATTTTGATTATCGCATGTCCTTGATATGTTTTTGAACACTTCATTATTGGTAAAAATAAATCCAGCTAATTTTTGTGAATCAATTTTTGTATCATGTTATTTGCTAAATTTATTCAGGAGCTCTATTCCTTTTTATGGAGACTTAGTTTTTATACATATAAGCTATGGAATCTGAGGAAATGGATAATTTTACTCCTTTCTTTCTGATTTATTTTTATTTTTGATTGTTTTTCCAGTACATTCCATACTGTGTACAGTGTAAGTGATAAGAATGGTCATTCTTCCCTAGATAATATGTATTATGGTGTAATTTATGGGCTTGTTATGAATGTTTTTAAGCACGATGAGGAAAGTTCCTTTTAAATTTATTTCAACAGTTTTTATCTTTTGGAAAGACATTTAACTTTGTCAAATTTTTTCTCAGTATCTCCTGACATGGTCAAAAATCATGTAACTTTTACTTTCAATTCTTCTTATGTAAGAAATTTTCAGTTTGCATATATTCATGTAACATTGTATCCCTATGATAACTTCCAAAATATCTCACGGCAAAATATTTTTGATATGTTGCTGATTTTAGTCACTTAGTATTTTGTTGAGGACTTCAAAAAATCTTTGTTCATCAGTGTTATGCTTTGTATCTACATGTGCTTACCAAGCCTCATCTGCTTATGGGGGGGGGGATTTTAGAAGGTTTCTGGATAATGAGTGTGTGATACTGAAATTAAGGACCAGCACTCAAATTAAATTAGCATGGTTCTGAGTGTGTCTCACAGAATTGACTAAAGATAGGAGCCCAAGTCTGTGTGCTTGGTATCAACCACTCTTATAGAATGGACGGAATATAAATAGACAGAGAAAACAGGCTCACTTCTTGTTTCCTCCTGCCTGCACCGCCATAGACTGCTTCGCCTCTCTCATGCCCCTCTGCCACACTGTCTTGCCTTGGGGTGAGTTTACTGTGAACTGAAACTTCTACAAACTGTGAGCTAACATAAACCTTTCCTTCTCTAACTGGTAGCTTTCAAATATTTTATTTCACCAACAAGAAAGTAACTAAGAAATCAAATATATTTTTCTTATAGTATTCCTAAAAAAATAAAACTATTTGATCTTGCCTTCTCAATCTTCTGCCAGGGTAATATGAATTTTTCATTTATCCCTCATTTTAAGAAAAGTAGACTTTTTCTTAAAGAACATATGGCTAGGCTATTGTCTGCAACATGTTTGAGAATAAGAGTCAGTAAAAATTAGTGCCCATTCTGTTTATTCATTCGAGCTCTGAGAAATGTTAATAAGGATCACACCAGTGTTGGAGGGTCACTCTGTGATGGAAAGCATTATTTAAAAGTGTTCTCTATTAAAAGAATCTTAAACTACAAGCAACTGTGACATCCAGAGGAATTATCCTATGGCATAGCTTGAAGCACAAGTGAGAAAAAAATGGGATTTATGCTCCTATGCCTAAAATAAAGATATATTTTAATAATTTGGGTGTCATAGCTATTCAATTGTGACGTCTTGTAAGACTGAATAAAATTTTCTTCTATAACTTAGATGCTAGGAACTTTTATTGAATTCTGTAAAGAAAATAATTGAATCCTTTTGTGATCCCATGAAGGGGCTATTTCACAGAAACTCCCAGGTAAGAAATGAATGTCAGTGAAGTAGTTTCCTCCCTGACTCCAATATTAATGTTTGAATATCTAAGGTAAGAAAGAAATAATTTTCTCATTGTTTGTACGGGTATACTACAGGATTCAGAAGTCTTCTATATTCTTACTGTGTTTAACTGAATTTCATGTGATGGTGTGTAGAAAGTTACAATAAAATATAGATCTGAAATGGGACTGGCTAAGCTGCATACAAGAATAACTAAATGCCTTCTGGGTATAGTGGAAGTTCAGGTTTCACTGCATGGCTTGAACAGTGTTGATTGAGTCATTTAAAATATGTATATTATTATCTATTATATCAATGATGTAAAATGTTACCTTTAGAAATATCATTATGATAAAAAAGAACATCATGTTGTTTATGAGACATTTAAAGTAGAATTCTAACGGCTTTCAAATATGAAAAGAGATGATAGAAGTTAAGGGCATGTATATTGAGAAAAATTCTACAAGAAAATTTAATTTGGTAATGTACTATGTTAATTCCCACTGTGTACAAAGTGAAATGAGTATATATATCTAATAAAACACCATCATTCTTTTAGATTCTGTAAGACTTCAAAGTACATGATGAGACTATAATTTATACCCTTACTGAACTTGAAAGAATATATAAAAAATGTAATATGTGTAAAATCACATATATACATAAAAGCATACATACATACATACAAATATACTCTTTATGGGTATTTGATATTTAAAAGAGCATGCTTCAGAGTGGTGTTTTATATATATATATATATATATATATATATACACACACACACACACATTCATATGTATATATATATATTTATTTATTTATATATGGCATTTAAAAAGACAATCTGAAGTTACTAGTTATAAAGAATACCAAGAATTTATTATAGCATTTAGAACCTATACATTTGTAGGAATTGGTTAAAAAGTTTATATCAGTACTTTTATGTTTCTATCTAGTATAGTGTTTGAAGAGGAAGAGAATAGAGACATTCTTAAACTACTAAGGAAAAGTGGGACCTATTTTTATTTCTTTTTCTTGATTTCTAATTTCTTTGACATACGTGAGCTGCCTGGTAGATGGTATCTTTTCACTACCCCAGGGAAATTGTGGCTGGCCCAGGATTTAAAAACAGTGACATAGGAAGTCCACTGGGGAATAAAACAACTGCTGGCCCAAGGCAGCAAAGTGTCCAAGTAGACCAGGAACAACATGCACAAAAGTGCAACAATCCCTGGTCTACTCCGTCTCTAAAACTGCAATCATTCATACTATGCTGTTCTTGGAAATTTCATTTTCTGATAACTTCATACAGTACACCGGCTCAAAGCCCTGTGCTGGGAATTATAGAAAGTCCCTGACTTCCAGTAATCTGACTTACAGTTAATTTACTTTTCAATTGTACGAAAATGATAAACAGATAGTAGAAAGTTTACTTTAGGTAGTTAACTTGGATATTTTAGTAGGCTAATGCTGGGCAATATGATACCAACAGTTGTGAGCCAATTGCAGCAAGCTGCAGCTCCCAACTATGCAATTGAAAAAGTAAACAAAGGTGCTGTACTGTGTACTTCATTGCTAAGCTGTAAAGTTTGCCAGGTAATGTGTATTTAATGCATTTTCAATTTACCCGTTTTTCAACTTACGATGATATTATCAAGATATAAACTATACACTGAAAAGTATCAAAAACTAAATGTCTTTTTTATGATTAGCCAGTGTAGGCATTTTGGGCCATTATCTTCTTTCTCATGTACTTTGTTTTTTAATAAAGTTTCTGGAGAGAGGAGAGCTTTCAGAGATGGAAGAAAGCCCATAAAACTCCATTCTCTAAGAACAGGTGAATTCCTTTGAGCCATGTCCTATTTCAAAAATTGCTAGAGTCATTTTTAAATGCAAATTGATATCTTAATTATGAGATTGAACACATCCAATTACCAAATTGATGCTGTGTGGTTGAACTTTAATGTCACTGGAAGACATTAATACCACCCAAGAGTAATGAGGAATTCAATGACATGTACAAATTCTTTATGAGGAAGCAGCAAGTATCATTTTACACTGAGAAGACATTTAAGAGTGTGTATGAAGAAAAACAAAATTTCTCCTTGTTCATGTATCAGTAGTCTTGTGCCTTTAATGCAAACACTTCATGCTGTGTAAAAATTATTATATTTTAACATAATATCACTCTTCACATTGATAGTATTAACTGAGACTTTCAAATCACTTTAGAATGAATATTATAAATTGAGAGTAAAACACTTTCACTTCTCTCATCTGAATTTCGTCTTTACTTCTTACTCTTCTGAAGAGGGTAGAAAAGAGGCTTCAAACACCTGTACTTCATTTGTGACTGATAGGCAACTGGCTAAAATTCCATTTTAAAATTCATTGGTGTAGTACTGTATCCTATTGTAGGTATTTGCAAACAGCAACAACATTTTTTAGATTACAATCATTAGAAACTTCATATAAATATTATTATTCTCTATTTTTTCCTTTCTACTGTCAGATTTATCAAGTATCACTATATATGGGCTTGGATATAGCTCAATGACAAAGTGTTTTGTGAGATGCCCTGGATTTGATCTCCAGGAACACATACATACACACACACACACACACACACACACACACACACAATTGTTACTGGGTATTTAAAGCATATCAGCATGTTAAGATATTGCCATGTTGGCAAAATCCTATAATCTTAGTTACTCAGAAGGCTGAGGTAGAATTATCACTCAAATCCAGGAGTGAACACAGCCTGAATAACATAGCAAGAATGTTAGATCAATGAAAACAAAAAAACAAAATCAGGCAAAGCCAGTAACCTGGAGCAGGGAACAGAAGCAGGAGGGTAGGTCCCTCATTTTAACTAAAATGACTCAAGGCAAACTCTAGCAGGAGAACAGTCCCAAGTTGCTTCACTACCAATATCCCAGAGTGGAATAAGGGAAGTCATCCAGTCAGTGTAGACTGTTAGCAGACAGGAAGCATATTAGGGGGGATTTTACTGAGAGATAGGAGCTAAGATCACCTAGACTCCACTCCACTGGCCACCAAAGACCAGTCTAACTCTAAATGTGAAGGACTGGAAGCATCTCCCTAGTCTGCAGTCAGCCGCGTAGCCTTAGCTGAGCGGCATAAGCAAGCAAGCAGGCTTGGCCTACAGTGGGACAAGAGCACTCCCCTGCCCAATGACCTGCATAAGAGGAGTCAGTGGTGTGCAAGAGAGGAGGCTTTCCAAGGTCTGGAAGGAGCAAAATGTACACAGTTGTGTGAAGAACTCCAGGCTTTCCCTACACAATGATGCCACAGCATCTGAGAGAGCACTGTAGAGAAAATCACAGTAAGGAGAAGTCAACATTTCCAGAATGTTGTCATTATAAGAGCAGTTCCAACTTCTACATTTAGAGGCCGAGATCAACCCTATACACAGCATAAATCCTACTCCAGGCTTGGTAGGATGACACAACACAGTTCTGACATCTTCTTTCTCTCTTTCTCAACTGTCTTCCTTGATTTTGTGATACCTTCATGTGCGTGAACATTGGCTCTTCTCTTTCTGATTCACTTCGATATTCTTTTACTTTCTCTTTCATTCATTCTCTCTTGTGTTCTCCAGTTTCCCAAAATTTATGTGATCATCCTTTGTCCTCCAGCCTTTGTCCTGCTATATTGTCTTCATTCATCCCACTGTTTTGTCCCTCATGCTTCTTAAATCCCCCCACACACAGTATAATATCATTGTACTAAAGGGAAATATCATCACATGCAAATTCTTGGTAAACGTCAGATTATTTTATATAGCTATAGAACTTACTCCTCTGGTTATAGGTAACAAGTTAATAGTTACCAGTTTTTATTAGCTAGGCTGTGCTTGATAATATTGTTATTGCTAACTATACTACTTCAGCCAGACTGTCATACCTGTTTTAATTAGTTTTTTTTTTCTCCGTTGTCTGACAACACTGAGATTGTCTTGGGTCATAACCATCACCATAGTCCAGTATCAAAGGATGGGGTTCTGAACCAAATAGAGACTGCTCATCATTAATAAATCAGGAAGTTAGGTTTTTGGGAATAACATAAAGGCTAAGAACCACCTACATTTAGAAGAGATCTTTGAGGAACAGACATTTCCTAGGGAAGCTTGGATAATAGTGATAAAACCATCTGCCATAAGAAATGTATAAGCATCAACATAGAAAACAAAATAAAATTTTGAAGAGTAGAAAATGACAAGATGCAGAATGTAAGCAGAATGCAACATCAGCCCTCTAGTCCATCCAGGACAAGTTCAGAGCAAAATTAAATAGAAGAAATCAGGATCTACTGACTGGAAGTTTCTGAAAGGATAGCAGCAGAAGTAAAAGAAAAACTGGATGAGGTTACAGAAGAAAGAATCAGGGAAGGAGTAAATAACAATCAGAATAAAAGACATTACAGTAGATACATATAAAAATAAAGAAGTTTAGGAAAATGATAGAAATCATGATTGGCCAACATAGGAAAGCAATGGAATCCATGAAACAGATTCAAATAGATATTCATAAGAATAAAAATTGAAAGTGTACACACCAGATTGAATAAATATGAGGAGAACATATCAGATCTAGGAGACAGTATTCTAGTTAGTGACCATGAAAAGAAAGATATTTTAAAAATAGCATGAGACCATGAAAAATCATTCTGAAAGCAGCAAGATGAAGAATAAAAAAACATAAAATTGATCACAGTCAATGAGAAAGCCGGAGATAGCACAAATTCCATAAGAAACCTCTTCAAAGAAATAATGGCAGGAAATTTCTCAAACATTGATAAATAATTTGACATACATATTAGTGAACATATAGAACTTCAAATAACCTTGACTAAATTAAGTCTGTACCAAGGCAAATACTAATCAAGATTTGAGACATTTACCAGAACAGAATATTAAAAACAGTTAAAGAAAAGAAACAAATCACCTGTAAAGGCACTCATATTGGAATCACAGCAGAATGCTCAAAACAAATCCTCAAATAAAGGAGTTGTTGGAGTGAGGTATTAAGCCCTAAAAGAAAAGAACTTCCAATCCAGATCAGTGTATCCCACAAAACTATCTGTCAAAATCAATAGAGAAATAAGATACTTCTGCAAGAAAGGACAACAAAACAAACTCATGACCACCAAACCAGATCTCCAAAATGCTCTGAAGGACATTTTACAAAGAGTCAATGAAGACCATAATTACAAAGACAACAGACAATAGAAAAAGCCAACAGGCCGATCAACCAGTTAAACAGAGGGGAAACACAGTGACTAACAACAGGAAAATAATTTTTTAAAAAGCTGATACATATTACCCATAACCATCAGTGTAATGGTCTCAATTCGCCAATAGATAAAACAGACTGGCAGAATGGTTCAATGAACAGATCCAACAATATTTTGCATATAAGAAACATATTTAACACAAAAAGGTATTCACTAACTGAAGGTCAAATGAAAAACACTACACACAACAAGAACCTAGAAAAAAGAGCAGAGGTAGCTATTCTACTTACAGATAAAGTGAAGTTCAAGTCAAGACTCATGAAAAGAGACAGACAACGTAACTACATACTTGTTAATGGAAAACTCCAAGAAGAAGATATAAAAACTATATATGTATATAATACACAGGTAGACACACTATATAAAGCATATTAACAGGCGTGAGAAATCAAACACTTACACAATAATAATGAGGAAACTTAAAACACTACTGTAAGAAATATATAGATCAATGAGACAAAAGTCAACAAAGAACTATCAGTGCTAAATCAAACTTGTGAACAAATGGACTTAATACATATTTACAGAGCATTTCACTCTATAAAATCAGAATAGACATTCTTCTCAGCTACATATAGTATGTTCTCCAAAATAGACCACATATAAGCTTCAGGAAAAGCAGAGAAGTTAAAATTACATTATCTGGCCATAGTGCTATGAAAATGGAATTCAACATTAAAATCAAATCAACATCAAAAGAAACGCAAAAATGACATAAACAACTGGAAATTAGATATTGGACAACAAATGAGGCACAGATGAAATTAAGGAAGAAATTAAATGGTATTTACAATAAAATGATAATGCTTATACAACATGCGAAAACTTACTGGACACAATGGAAGCAGTTCTAAGAGGGAAATTTATAGTGGTGAATTCTCACATTAGAAAAGCAGAATGAGTTCAAAGAAACAACTTAATATTTATCCTCAAACTTATAGACATAGGAAAATCAAAACCAAAACTCATATGGGTATCAGAATTATAAATATCAGAACAGAAATTAATTCACTGGAGAGAAATTAATTTCATTGGAAATTAATTCATAATTTACCAGTAAAAAGAATCAATGAGTTGAAGAGTTGGCTCTTCAAGAGATTAAATAAAGTGGATAAACTCTTAGTTAACCTTATCAACCAGAGGAAAAGAAATGAATAATATTCATGCACTTAGAAATGAAAAGGGTGAAATTACAATGGACTCTGTGGAAATCTAGATCCTCAGTTCCTATTTTGAGAACCTATACTGCAATAAGATTTAAAATGCAGAATAAATGGACCGATTTCTAGATACTTAAGAATTTCCAAGATTGAATCAAGAAGATATATAAATTCTAAATAGCCAAATATCAGTCAGTGAAAATCAAAATGTAATTAAAATCTTAAACACAAAGAAAAGCCCAGGCTATGATGAATTCTACAAGAAATTTAGAGGTTTAATAGCACTAATGCTGAAATACTTTAATGAAGTTGAAAGGGATGCAGTACTATCAAAATCATTTCCAGAAGCAAACATTATCCTGATACCAAAAGCAAGAAAGTCTCAATCAAGTGAGATAACTACAGGCCCATCTCCCAAGTACATAGATGCAAAAATCTTTAATAAAATATCTTCAAACTTAATGCAGGATATTCTAGAAGATTGTCAAAATGTCCAAATAGGATTCATCCCAGGGATGCAGGGATGGTTCAAAAAATCAGTATGCAATACACCATGTTAACAAAGCCAAAAAGAAAAAACACACGATCATTTCAATAGACACAGAAAAAGCATTTGAAAAATTCCAAAATCTATTCATGATAAATCCTATAGAAATTAGATAATATGGACTTTAACTTAACGTGATAAAAGCCATCTATCACAAGCTAACAGACAATATCATACTATAGCCAAAAACTCAAAGCTTTCACTCTGAATCAAGAACAAGTCAAGGATGTCCACTATCACCACTCCTATTTAAAATAATGCTGAAAATATTAGACAGAGAAATCAGAAAGGAGAGGGTAACAACAGGAATAAAGATAGGAAAGGAAGAAGTTAAATTATCATTATTTGGAGATTACATGCTTATCTCCATAGATGACACCAGAAATTTCACCAAAAGATTTGTAGGTTTAATGACCAAGTTCAGTAATACATATGGATATAAAATCAATACTCAAAAATCTATAGCAGTTCTGTACACAAAACAACAAATTCACTGAGAGAGAAATTACGGAAAGAATAACTTTCACAATAACATATAAAGAAATGAAATACTTAGAAAAAATTCTAACAGAGAATGTAAAACATATCTACTTTGAAAATTACAGTATTTTGTAAAAGGAGATAAAAGAAGATATTAGAAAATGGAAAGATACTTTTTTTCTTTTGAGTAAGAAACAACATAGTTAAAATGGCCATATTTCAAAAACGGTTACACAGATTTTATGCAAAACCAATCAAAATGTCAGGTAGACAAAACATTTCTGAAATTCATTTGGAACCAGAAGAGATCTAGAATAGCAATAACAATTCTGGGCAACAAAGACAAGACAGGGGGCATTACCATCCTTAACTTGAAAGTACACTACAGAGCTACTGTAACAAAAACAGCATGCTACTGGCAAAAAGACAGACCAAAAGATTAATGAAACAGATTAGAAGATGCAAAAGTAACTCCAAGTACATTCAGCCTCCTTTTCTTTGAAAAAGTGGACTAACATGTTCACTATAAGAAAGATATCCTCTTCAAAAAATGTTACTGGAAAAATTGCCATTCCACATGCCAAAGAATACAATTAGACCCATATCTATCACCACACATGAGACTAAGAGCAAGATGGATCAAAGATCTAACTATTAAAAAAGAAACACTAAATCTGTTGGGAAAGAGAATAGGTAGAATTCATGAAGTCGTTGGTGAGATAAAGATTTCATCAACAAAACCCTAATCTCAAGGGAAATTATATAAAGACTAGAATCTCATTTTAGTAAAAAGTTTTTGCATAGCAAAAGGAACCACTATCAGAGTGCAAAGACAGCTCACAGAATGGGAAAAATTTAGCCATTTGTCCCTCAAACAAAGTACTATTATCTCTAACATATAAAGAGCTGAAAAAACAGACTCCCCCAAATTTAAAGACACCCTTCAAAAATGGTTGTCTGATATGAATACACACTTCTCATATGAAGAAATACAAATGAGAAGTAAATTTATGAAAAAAGCTTCAACATCACTTGTCATTTGAGAGATGCAAAATAAAATGGCACAGATATGATCTCACTACAGAAACAATGGATATCATCATGCAATGAACCAATGACAAATGCTTGTGGGACTGGGGGAACAAAGGAACACTTACTCTTGGTGGAAATGTGGAGTGGTGCCACCACTGTGGAAATCCGTGTGGAGATTCCGCAAGTAAACTAGGATTGCAAGTTCCATTTGACCCACCTACTCCATTTCAGGTATCTTCGGAGAAAAATTTAAAAATTCAGATCACAATGATATATGTGTGGGCATGCTTATAGCAGCACAGTTTGTATAGCTAAACCACAGAAACAACCCAAGGTCCACCTACCAAGGAATAAATAAATAAGATATTTTTATACAATGGATTCATCCATGAAGTAGGATAATCTTGAGATATTTCTAGGTCAATAAATACACCTTCAGACACTACTTTGAAGTGCAAAAATTGGACAAATATGTAAATATCAAATTTTCTCCATTTTGAGAAATTAAAAATGTACATAAGGACCAAAATGTAGAATAGATATTGTGAAATAGGAAGAAATTGTTCAAACAGAAAGAAGAACTTGGGAGGGGGAAGGAGGAAAGGAAAGAGTGGAAAAGAGAAAAAAGACAAAAGAAGTAGAAGATGGAATCAAAGCTTTGTACATAAGGATAAGAGGGGTTCAAGGGACGGGAAACGAATGGAGGAAAAGGAGGAATCAAGATATATGATATATAGTCACAAATTCCTTATGATAGGTATGAACACTATGTATATCTATGTAGTGTATGTGGTACTGAAGTAAGTGCAATATGCACATATCATTATATATGTACATATATGACTAATAAACTTAACTAAAATGAATAGATATGAAATTAATTGGAGTACTAATAAAACATGAAGGTTGAAATTGAATGCACTATTTTCCCATGTTTCGCTGAACATATTTTTCACTTCTTTTAAGAAAATAGTAAATTTTAGTGTGTATTGAAACAGTAAATATTCTCTTTTAGCTCTTCTGTAACATAGCTCAGGTAAATCAGGTAAGATTTTTCTTATAGTTCCTTATGTAATGGTAAGCACGCCTTTTATTTTAAAGACTTGTCATTTCTTTATGGTGAAAACTTTGAAAATTCTTTCTTCTAGTTCTTTGAAATATACAAAATAGTACTGTTATCTATTGCAATTCAACTATACAATAGCACATCACTTCTGGTTCCTCACTATAACCTAGCATCCATTTTAAAATATTTTATTAGTAAATACTTATTAGTATATACTTGTGATACCTAAATAAATTCACATTTAGAATTGTATACATATGTATATCATATCCTGCTCATTTTTAGCTATTAGGACTTATTTTTAAAGACATTGGGAAATATTCCTTTAATAAAGTTTTAAAGTTAGAGCTGATTAAATTTGAAAATGAAGAGTAATTTTGGATTAAACCTGAATGTTAACTGAACCTGGGTAATTACTGAGTAGAGATTCACTTATTTAGAATATGACTAACCTTTCCAAATTGAAGTAGCAAGTTTAACTGTCCTGATTTTTTGAAATCACAAAGCCTAATATTAAAAAAATAAAGCCTAATATAGATCACTTCCTAAAATAGATATTAAAATGTACATTAAATGAATATTTGTAAAGTATTAAATTGAAAGAATGATGTAATGTAATTCTTAATATTATAACCTCTTCTATTAATTGTTTAAAATTATAATTTCGTCCATTCTTTAAAAAGCTTACTTGGTCTGTCTTTAAAATTTTGCAACTAATCTTCTATTGAATAATTTATGCAATTTGTTAGAAAATAGTGAAATCCCAATATTATCCAGATTTCCATTAATATTAAAACAGAAATGTCCTATTTTGGTTTTGTGACATAATAAGGTAAACAGCAAGGCTGCTGCAGGAACTCCAGTGAGCTGCTGCCTCCCCATACACATGAGCTTGGGACCAGGCAGAAACTGAGTGAGCTCTAGGTGCCTGGGGTCCACTCCCTGTCCCTCCCCTCCTACCCTTCTCCCCCGTCGGAGAGGAGCTGCATTTCTGATAGCTGCAGGAACTCTGGTGAGCTGGCCCCATCACTGTCCCACCAGCTTGCGAGCCAAGGGGAGCCCCAGAAAACATCAAAGGCATTGGGTGCTCCTCTCTGCCCCCACCCTGGACCCTCAGGGGAGCTAAGCTGAAACGCAGACAGCTTCAGGGGACTCAGCAACTGCATACTTATCCCTCTGCTGGTGTTGGAATCAGGCAGGGTAGTGGCAGTGTACAGAGATACCGTGACCACCACCCACCCACTACTATACCCCAGTGGAAACAGGGCTGAAACCTGAATGGCTTTGGGAATCCCTGAGTGGGAGCCAAGCTGAGAGCGTTGGAGATCATACCCTGCCCATGCACATACACCACTGAGGGAGTCACACCAAGCACAAGGAATATTTTTGCCCTTGGCCCACTACTACGACATCATCCTGGGAGTGAGGCAGAGCTCCAGGGAAGCTCTGGTTCCCTGAAAATGATGAAATGAAGGAGCAAAATGTAATCTCAGACCTCTACCCCTCCCAGAATAAGTCCAGGAGATATATTTTTTTTTTAATTTTAGAAACATATAAGTACAAAAACATATTGACAAACAGACACCCATTATCATAGAAAATAGTACAATCACAACTAATCTATAGACAAGGTGATATGGTCTCCACAGTTGTTGCTGCTTTATCCATTGATATCTTCGAATTGTAGATGTATGGACCCATATA
>PVLD010029380.1:0-18151 GCA_004027595.1 Dinomys branickii
AAAAAAAAAATACAATTAGCAATGTTCAGTGTCCGGCATTTAAATCTATTAACAAAACCGGGCATGGTGGCATACACTTACAATCCCAGCACTCGCAGGTTGAAGGCAGGAGGATGGTTGAGAGTTTCAGGCCAGCCTGGGCTACAAAGTGAACTCAGGGCCAGCCTGAACTGCACACCAAGACTCTGTCTCAAAAAGACTGAAAAAAAAAATCTATTAACAATATTATGACGCTATGCATGCCACTTCCCTCTTTTGGTCTGTGTTTTTAAATCTCCCAAACAAAACTATTAATCAGGCGGGATGATCTCTATGATCACTCCCAGCTCTCTTGTTTTATTCTCGAAGCCTTCCGTTACGCAGTGTAACACGTTTGGTACTGTAAAGGGTCAGGGATTATTAATGGTGTTTTACAGGTACGGAAACGGAGGGCAGCCTGGAAAAGCATTTGCTTCAGACACATGAATTCTCAAGCTTTGTTTCATTAGGCGATCAATATTTCCTGGATCTCAGGAGGGTCCGAAATATCTTTCTCTTTAGAAAAGCCAGTTGGTCCTCTTACCCTTCTATCTTCAAGGCCTGCAGAAAAAAACAAAGGGCAGAGTATTATTATGAAAAATACTGAAGCACCACTTATTCCATTTCCACAGCCTACCTCGCCTGAAAGTAAGAAAACTCAGTGGCACTTGGATGGCCAGGGGTGTGTAAGAGGCTAAGGGAGAAGGAAAACAGATTAGAGGCTGCTGAGGATGCATTTCTGGGATCTGTGAGTGGGGTTGGGGGGGCACTGATCCCTAGGGCATCGTGACAAGGTCAACCTCGTTTCTTCTCTCTGTTCTTGGCAACAGCTAGTCTCGCCAGAAAGAGCAATCTGTCAGATCTAATTAGAGTAGAAGAAAGTGAACAATGGGCGCCCAGCTCCAAAATGACAGCCCGGCTTAATGAGGTGGAGGAGACTCAGAGGGATGTGTGCTTTGTGTGCTTGGAAATGGTCCTTTCAAAGGGACCCTTCCTGAACTCAAACTGTAAAACATATCTACCTGGATTCCTGTTTACTCCACCAGAACTCTCCAGGTCCCTGAACTTTTTAACTCATACACATCCAGCAAAAGCAGAGGAGAACCTGGCTCTGTGTCAAAGGTGAGAATATAATCAAAAATAGTTGTATTATGTTGTGGCTTTAGATATGGTACAATGTACATGCAATTAATATTTATGAATTTGTCTGCCCATATTTCCTTTTATATAATTATATCTATAACATTAGTATTTCTCTTATTATTTCTGCTATTCTTTTTAGTATAAGGGTTAAAATTGGATTCTTAAAATTTTAGAACAGGCTAAAATTTTGTTTAGGATAACAAATAAGCACATTTTAAGATATAAACAAAATTGAATTATATTCTTGGCTTATTCTTTAAATGACCTCTCTGATTTGCATGTTCTAGTTCTTGCCTCAAAAGTGGGTTTCATGGGGAAAAGGTATATTTTATAAATTCGATTAAATAAGAATATTCTTTAAAATAAGTATATAGATGCAGCATCTAAGCCTAAAAACCATCCACGCCTCTTAATAATCTAAAGTCTCAGATAAAGGAGTCCTGTTAGCAAATATATTGAAGATTAATGGTTTAAGAATTTAATTCTGAAAAAAAGAACTACCTAAGTGTGGGACAGTCAGACATTTTAAAGGTGAGAGAAAAAAATAATTCTGAGAAGTGGAAGGAAGAGAATGGGAAAAGCTAAGCATAAGCACAGTTTGTAATTTATAAGCATCAGGCTGCCTAGGTTTGATGTTACTTTCTATTTGTTTTGTTTTTCTGTAAAATATGTTACCATTCTCTCCATTCTGTATATATAAAAATTGGCCCAAGATTACAAAGAAATGCACAGTCAGGCCTTGAACTCAGGTTCCCTGGTTTCAAGTATAGTAAACTTCTTGGACCATATGTGTGGTACATGACCAGATGAGACATTAAATTTTGTAAATCATTAAATTCATAATAATGTCAGCACAAGGACTCTTCTAATCAGTGATTAATGTGGCCAAGAGATATTTTATGGACATGAATGAGGCAGTGCTTTTGGATTGGTGTATTTGTACCACTACAGTGCATTTTGAAAACCTTTTATTTTCTAACAGTATCACTGATTTCTTTTCTATCTTTTATTTTTCTTTTATATACCTATTTTATGAGTAAATTATTTTGTAAAATGATAAAGAAAATATCTCCCATTACCACCACCTCAACCCAAATCCAGTCTTCTTCCCAGAAAAACCTATTATCAAACTATTTTCTCTCTGTTTGTGTAGTGTGTGTGTGTGTGTGTGTGTGTGTGTATTATTGCTTTGTATGACTTTTAAAAACATAATTATTGTCATTCTATATTTTTTGTTCTCATCTTGCTTTTTTTTAAAGCTATATGTTATGGAGATCTTGTCCTGGCAGTAGGTTTAAATATAATTCTTTCTTCTAAACTGAATTTCATATAGCTCTACATTTCATGCACCATCGTTTCCACTGTTTTCTCTCTGTGTAAGCCTGTGCTTTCAAAAACCACTTTACGGCATAGAAAATCAAGTGTTTCACTGTTTGTACCGTGGGGCAGATAGAGACAGGCACCGGCTCTGCGGTTGATCGGAGTGTTGCTAACTACATACAAGAAAGGGGGGTACAATAGCAGGGGCCAGTGTTCACACAGTGAATGTGGGTGTGAAGCCCAGGGCAGACACAGCGTTATCTCTGGTAGACTTATCTGTCTGTCTCCTAATATTTTAGCATTTGTTTTATTTTCTTTCATTTTTGTTTGTTTGTGCTGGGAGTCGAACTCAGGACCTTGCACTTGCCAGGCAGGCAATGTGCTGCGACATCTCCAGTGCCAGATTTTCTTTCTTTGGAGTAGCCCATTGTATATCTACTCTTTATATAGAGGAGATCACAGAGCTGGGCACAGTGGTACAAGTCTGTAATCCCAGGTACTTATGAGGCCAAGGCAGGAGGGTCAAATGTTCTAGTCCCACTAAAACAATTTACCAAAACCTGTCTCAAAATAAAAAGGGTTAGGGTATATAGCTCAGTGGTAAAGGCTCCTGGGTTCAATATCTAGCACAAGTGGGGGCAGGAGTGGGGAAGGGGTGGGAGGGAGAAAGAGAGAGAGAGAGAGACAGAGTAAAACATTATCCAAGTAGCACCTAGGAAGCAGCAGCAGACCCAGGGAGTTCAACTGTGGTGAACTGTGCTTGTGAGTCCCCTTTCCTCTTTCCCTCTCTGCCTCCCACTTCAGACGCTGTACTGTGAGGTTCAAAGAAGGGTGGCTCGGGAATGGCGCTCTGATGCCATTAGTAGATGTTTTAGTGCTGGATTGCGTCTCACCGCATTGGAGACTGGCTGAAAGCTGGATTAGTTCCTATGTGATTATTGATAAATCATATGGCTTGTGTAATGTTTTTTCATATGTAAAAAAAGTTAGGACTAACAAGTAAAACTTGGCCTGTGGGGTGGGATAAGGTTTAAATGTCAAGTATGTAGTGTATTTCTGGCATATACTAGCGCTGGCTGTTCTCGCTGTCGTTCAGATAAATTGCAGCATACGGTGTAGCCTGGCCCGTTCATTGTCCCTTCAGCGGACTGGGGAGGGGAGGTGCTAGAGACAGGACCCATGATCTTCCTACTGAGCTACGTCGCCAGTCCTTTTTAAAAAATATTATTTATTTTGAGACAGGCTCTTGTTAAATTGCTAAAATTACCCAAGGTGGGCCTGAATTTGCAGTCCTGCTTTAGTCCCGCAGAGGGCTGGGATTACAGGCATACACCACCACACTTGGCTACTAGTTTTTATTGATTTTTTTCAAGCAAGGGTCCCCCCCCTCCTCGTTCAATATCCTGCTGAATATGTGTAACATTTATAGACCATGCAAACTTCTTACCCTCAAAGTGGTCACAGTTTTTTTATTCTAGTACTTTAATATATGAGAAACGGCTTCTCATTTATTCTATATCTAGCTTCAGAATTATTTTAGAAGCCTGCCTGGGCCTCACGCAGAGAGCTGGAGCCATTAGATCCTCTCCGCTTCAGGTTACTGCGGGGCTGCTTTCCTGGTTTAGGCGACTCTCCCTTCCTCCCAAGGCCAGAGAGAAATGAAGGCCCCGGGCTGCATGAAGTAGCAGCCGCCCCACCGCCTAGGGCTGGCTGTCACACGAAGACATCCGCTGTTCCCAACACAGAATGAGCGGGTGTTTAGCAGCCAGGGGAAATAAAAAATAAAAATAAAAAGGAATTATTTTTGCCCTGTGAAGAGGCAGAAACTACCTTATTTCGGGGACAAATTCCTAGGAAATAAACCTATAGTATTTCCAAAATGTCCTCTTGGTCGTTCTCAGCCCAGTAAGCTTCCTCTGACCCAGGGAATCCACTTTGTGTACTGCGCGACACAGCCCAGCCAGCCCAAACTGGAATCGCAGCTGGACAGAAGCGGCCACTTCAGCTGTCCAGGGTAGAAGCCTGGTAGGGAAGTCGACTTGGGCTGTGGTTTCCAGAATCACCCTGGAAACCTTAGCAGAAGGGCTGAGCTCAGGGCGTGGCAGGCCTGTGCCTGAGACAGGATCCGAGCGCTGCAATTCAGGCAGGATTTGGCAACTCTGAATGCTTTTTTGCTTTCTTTTAAAGGGGCTTGGTTTAAACATTCTTTGGAGAAAAATACCATTTAACATATAAAAAGGTGAGATTTCTCAGACAGACCCCCCTCCCTTTTTAACTGCTAAAGAGATTTCTTAGCAAACAAATCACTAAGTCATACCTCTAACGATGGATTCTTAAATGTAAGGCTGTCAGGTGTAATTGTTGGAGTAAGCACAATTTAAAACACTATGCACCACCTCTTTCTAAAAGTGATCTTTTTATTTTATTTTGATGAGGAGGGGCACATTTCTGAATTTAAAAAAAAAACTGGAAACCCAGAGTAATCACTTAAAAGATTGAAATGTAAAGCCGGGCATGGTGGCACACACCTGTAATCCCAGCACTCGGGAATTCAGGGCCACCCTGGGCACCGAGGCCAGCCTGAACTACATAGTGACACCCTGTCTCAAAAAGAATAACTAAATAAAAAGACTGAAGTGTAGCTCACTGGGAGGATGTGTAAGGACCTGGGTTTGATACGCAGCTTACGAAAATAAAACAAAAAATCTTAGAGAATATTAGAATTCTAAAGTTAGTTAGACCTTCCATTTCACGGAGTTCAAGGCTCCAAAAATAAGCTGTCCAAATCAGTATTGGTGATTAATTTATTTTGCCGCCCGCCGCAGAAATGGAGCAGCTGGTGTGTGAGACTCCAGACCACATTTTCCAAGGCAGAACAAAGGGGAAGCGGGCGCCCCTCCCCCAGAGGCGCGGTTTGTGCCCGGGAGCCAACTCCCTTCCGAGATTGCCGCCTGGGAGGCCCGGAGCTGTGTCCCCGAGACTGGTTTAGTAACGCTCAGTTCCGCAGTCCAGGGGTGAGGGGAGTCGTGTTACTGCGGAGTATTACTATTATCAGCGGCTCGTTCCGGTATCCTCTCCCGGAAGGCCACTTTTATAATACAGTAACACTTAAAGAGGCATTCCTCTCCTTGTTTCTCTGCAGATAAGTCAGGCATCTTCCTGTATCCAGCCCCGGATTCACTAAGTTACTATATATCCACGGCTTTCTTTTATGCTGCTCTTCAAATACTGAGCTCTCAGGGATCATCTGGTTGGATCCAGACTGTGAGAGCTACAGCCCAAGTAGTCACATACAAGACCTAGGAGTCCACCCTTCCTTCTCTTCCAGTCCTAATTTGGGTGTTTCTGTTTTTTTTTTTTTTTTTTTTCCCGGGACCGGGGATCGAACTCAGGGCCTTAGTGCTTAGCGGCAAGCACTTAGCCCACTGAGCTGTACCTCCAGCCCAAACTTTTATCTTGGGGATGGAAACAACTGTTTAAATTTATCACTTTTTTTTTTTTTGGCAGTACTGGGGATTGAACTCAGGACCCTGCGCTTGCTAGGCAGACGCTTATTCCACTGAGCTATATCCCCAGCCCCCCTAATTTGGGTGTTTCTGGTACCACTGGATGAGAGTCCCGCTTTGAACCACAGCTTATAATTAATGTGTACAGCCCTGCTCTGAGGGAAGGTGGGAATCTGTGTCAAACAACCTGGCAAATAGCATGACTTCTAGCCAAGTGTCAGTCTTCGAAATTTGTTCGTCTACAGATCTTTACTCGCTTACTGGAAGAAAATGGGGATGTAGGATTCTTACACTTAAAACGATGCAGCCCTGCAAGGGAAGCAGACTTGAAGGTTATTCCGCAGTCTTGGACAAGGTGAAAGGCGGGGCTCTGTGAAAGCGCCTGCAGTTTGACATCATCTTGCGGGTTACAGCTCCCAGCAGCCAGGCAGACTGCAGAGCAGAAGCACAAGCTGTCACCCTTCTGTGGGCTGCAGCCATAGGGGGAGAGAGGTGGTGCCACGACTCTCTCCCAGTGGATGACGATGACGCGCTCTAAGCAGATGGGGTGCAGAAGCTCCTGTCAAATGAGGGAAGAGAGAAAAGTGGGGAGAGGAAGGAGTCCAGAAAAGGCACGCAGCAACCGTGAGATAGAAATGAGGGGCAGAAATAATCACATCCATCTTGTAAGTCACCCCGCTTCCTGTTTGACACAGCACATTTTCCCAATTTGGCGCATAACCGCTTTTTTATATCTTGTACATCTCATTAAAGCAAGAATAGATGAAACCCTATTGGTAACAGGTTCTATTTTTCATTCTTACCTAGGATTGTCTAAAATAACGATGTTCTAAAAATCAAACCCATCCCTCTTAGGTTCAGGAAGCATTAAAAACCGTTACACCCGCTGAAACACTGCCTACAAAACTACTGCAGCCTCTGGCTCTCCGCTCCTGACCGAAAGGCAGGGCGACTCTGGCCACGTTACTGCCAGCCTCGCTGGTTCCGGCTAACCAGAGTCCGCCGAGCTCAGCGAGCGCTGGGCCCACACCCTGGGCCCTGCGGCTCCAGCGCCGAGCTCTTTGTCCCTGTTCACCAGCAGGCGGTGCTGAGAGGGCGCCGCGACCGCGAAGGCCACTTCCGCTGCGGTGGGGAGTCTGCAGCTGCCACGCCCTGGCTGGTCTGCTTAGAAGCTGCCTTTCACCCGGTGCTACCTGTAACGTTTCTGGACGGCTGTGCGCTTGTGACAGTCAGTGGTATTTGAAAATTTACCTCTTGGAGGTTTTTGAAAGACTGGAAACTTTTAAAAAACAAAAGCATTTCAGGTTCCGTAATCCATGACTTTTTAGAACTCTCAAGTGGTGAAGTTCAACTAATTTGAATAAAAAGTGCCTCTGACAAGGCAAATAAGGTGATATACATTGAAAATGACAATGCTTTAAAAAAAAATCCCCTTCCTGTTTTTTTGAGGCTTCTTGAAGCTAGAGAACAGCTCACGAAAATTCAACTGTGGCGCCATCTGCTGGACACGATGGTGTACTGAAAGGCCTGCGGGCAAGGAGATGGGGTGCGGATAAAGGCCTAGCGTTTGGGCCAGGTAAAGCGCTGGCACTGAGGTAGCATTCACACACAGTCTGCTTTTTTAGAAAGAGACAAAACTGACCCTGTACTAGAAAATGGTGTCTGTGTTGAGAAGTCCTCGAACATAAATGAACCGGCATTTATTATATGGTCGGTCTCAGGAAAGCCTGGAGATTCAGGAGGCAAAGAGGCATAGTTTCATTACCCCAACAGTGTCTCCAGAGAAGGCTGAAAATTAGAACTTTTTTCTGTCACTGCACAGATATCAGGGAAAGAAGTCACAGTGTACTTGTTCTCCCAAATGGAACTGGTTTTGCTGAATGGAAAGAATTTCAGAGGTGAAGCGGGTGACAAACAAAATTAATCTGAGAGTTGGGAGGTATTAAAATGTGGCATTGGTGGTGCTTGATATAACATTGTTAAGCTGCTACCATCTTCCAAACTTCTAAGTTAGTTTTGATTCAGTTGAAGATTTTTCTATTTAGGAGACTGCAGACCCTTACCACGCAAGGGTCTAAATTCATTTGTGAACACATTCAGATACATATAGTACTTCATGATGAGGCTGCAAATTCACCACTGCTGCAAATTTTATAGGAGCTTTTACTCTAGGGGAATTGGCAGAAAGCAGAATGTTAAAGCAGATTAGAGTGGGCCCACCTATTAGAAAATATGGTATTACTGACAAGCATTTGTAATGGAAACATTATCAAACAGCTCTCACTCTGCAGAGCTTGATAATTACTTTTTTCTTTTGGTTTTTTTTGCTGGTACTGGGGATTGAACACATGACCTTCTCAGTGAGCTATGTCCCCAGCCTTTTTTATTTTGAGATGGTTTCATCAGGTCTAACAAAAGGGAACTTTTATGTTCTGGGATGAGCTTATAATAGTTTTCCTGAAAGAGATGAAGCAGCTTTATCAACTTCTTTTATGAGGCAGCTGAGTGGAGCCTCACTATACGGTCTTTGGGGTCCTTGTCATGTGACTGCCATATACAGACCACATTTTTAAGGACATACTTCAACAACTGAGCCCTTTTGGGTGAGACCTGTTACATTCTACTACCATAGAGAAGGCATGGTGGTTCATGCCTGTAATCCTAGCCATCTGGAGCTTAATTCAGGAGGAACCAGAGTTCAGAGCCTGCCTAGGCTGCATAGTGAGACCCTGTCAAAAAGATAAACAAATGAAACAACTTAATTGTCCATAGGGAAGCTAAAGAAGATGCTAAGAAAACATGAGAAAGAAAAGTCCACTACTGCAGTGAATGGGTAAATTGTATTAGAGAACTAGAAGACTAAGTATGTTTTCTTTCTTTCTGTTCTGTTTTGTTTTCGGTTTTGAATGGACAGATCATTATGGGGTTCCAGATTGTGACTTAGTGCAGGAGATCTTTGATGGCTGATGCCCTGTCTATCATATGTTGCTTCTATCAATGTGTTTGTAGAGGAAGATTGCATGGATAAGTAGCTTGGTATGAAGTCAGCACCACCGAATGTGGGCTTAAGTAGAAGGCTGACCATCCCTTGGTGCAGGGCTTTTGGCTGCTGGCTCAGGACAGGGATGGGCATAGGGTGGGAGCAGTGGGTGCTGGATATCTCAAACCCTCCTAGACTCCTGTGAGGGATGAGGCAGTTCCTTCAAGTGAAATGTTTCCTCCTCTGTGGCACCACTTACTTCATTAACTTGTTTGCTTACAGGGAGCTTCACCCTCGAAACAGAGCTATATACACAAACCACCTGTTACTTTGCTCACAGGTGTCCCTAGAACATTCATTACTGTTTCTGGTGAGCCCAGTATAAAAGGGCTACTTACTCCTACAGGACTACAGCACAGGGTTCCAATATTTATGTTTGGCAAAAAAAAATTTTTTTTTTGGTCTTTTTGAGACAGGGTCTCACTATGCAGTTCGGGCTGACCTTGAGCTCGCTTTGTAGCCTAGGCTGGTCTTAAACTCGCAACTTGCAACAATCCTCCTGCCTCAACCTCCCAAGTGCTAGGGTTACAGCACCACCACGCCGGGCAAGGGAAAATTTTTTGAGAGATGATCTCCCCCTTGACTTTTATCTTATTCTATAATTATTATTCTCCAAAAAGCATGAAACAGGCTGTGGAAGAAGTTTCTGTCTGGACCCTATAACTAAGTTAGCATGTCCCGTATGGTTGAAATCCTGACTCTGAAGCTGGGCACAGGATCATGCACCTGTAATCTCAGCTACTTGGGGTCTGAGGTGGGAAGATTACTTGAGTCCAGGAATTCAGGGCCAGCCTGGGCAGCATAGCAAGAAAAAAATAAAATGCTTGGATCCACAGACCCAGCTCATGCCATTTATAGAAAATACCACTTAGTTGGCAAAACCAGTCTCCACAGACAAATCAATTAAACTCATTTTTCTATTAGAAAAAGTTTAGCTTCACTTTTTTTTTACTGAAAAAAAAAAGAAAATTATAATACTACAAGGCCTTCTACTTTCTTTCCTGTGACTTGAAATTCTAAGATAGCTAGCCATCCTGTTACAGAGACTTGCGCTGAGTTTGTTAAGTAGATGAAACACAGCACACCCCTCTTGGTATTTCTCTATTTGCTCTCAAGACATTCTCCTACAGGAAGGGTGCACTTGCTTCGCATAGAAGCCCATATACAGCTCAAGACCCCTGAGGGGTAACCTGTTGGGACAGCTAGGAGCACTTGCAAGGAGTGGGTAGAAAAGAGAAGTGAGCTCAGTGCAAGTCACCCTCAGGCAGAGGTGATGCTGAGAGCTCAGAATCTGCAAATTGAGCTCCTTGAGTATTCAGGAGACCTAGAGCCCAGGTTCTTTTTTTTTTGTTTGTTTGTTTTCCCTAGATCCCAGTCTGAAGACTGGTTTTGGAGAACCTGATTTTACCCTGTAGACTATTGGTTTCCAAAGTGGATGTACAGGAAGTGCAGAGAAGAAATATGACAAATTCTATTCATGCTTTTTTTTTTAGCTCATCCTCTTAACTTCTTATTTTGGTAAATCTTTATAATTTATATAAAATATAATAGCAAGTGGATAATTTCAAAATAAATTACATTTGTAATTGATTATATGCATGTGTGTACATATCATGTAAGAGAGGGAAAGCTTTGCTACACGGATAAGCCTGTGTAGTCAAACCAAATCTGGGAATTGCTCACTTTTAGGAATGGAGAAAAAGCAGTGAATGCTTCTAAGCAAGGGAGCAGGGAGGGCGAGTTCTGACTGGACTGGTAATGAGGAACAGCCCCCTAAGGGAGGGCACCGCAGGCCACCTCCAGATGGCTGGCGATGGGGTTCATGAATCGAAAAACATGGGACAAGAGTCAACTGTACACAGTCCTCAGCTAACTAAAGGAAGATGATGAGGAAGAAATTTAATAAAGCATTTGTTCAGCTCCTCCTTTCAGACACACACTATCTGAAAAAAGAGCTTTATTTTCAGCAAGACCCTGAAAGGGCCCCCAAATGGCCTCATCATGCTATGTTCATTTCGAATTCCACACATTCTGTTTGGTCATGTCCTTTCTGCTCTGTCTTTAACACCAAATTCATGTTTACCTTCTGATATGGGAGACTGTGAACTTCAATTGTTAGAGGAAACACTTAGAAATATAAAACTTTGTGATTAAAAAAGGTTTATAACTGTGAAACTGGTCTTTTAGAAGATATTTACAATGCAGTGGTCAAAACATCCAGGGAAAAGGGAGTTGGAGAAACCAATCCAAGAAGCGTCTGTATTTTTAGAATTTCTAGTTTGACCATAATTTCCCAGGGGGGTATTTTTTAAAGTTCCCAAAAAGCACCATAATAAGACATAACAATACCTTACAGTTATGTAAATAGGTCCAATTTCAAATGGTTTTTATGATCTTATCCCTACATTCCCACCCGGTATTTTAGGGTGATAAGCTTCTGACAAATACTGGGTTGGAAAAGAACCCAGAAGCATCTAGCCAGATGCCACCTTTCTTTACAATAACAGTTGAAGAATAAGCCAGGCATGGTGGCACATCCCAGCGCTCTGGAGGCTGAGGCAGGAGGATTGTTGTGAGTTTGACACCAACCTGGGCTACAAAGTGAGCTCAAGGCCAGCCTGAACTGCATAGTGAGACCCTGTCTCAAAAAAAAGAAAAAAAAAAAAAGATAAACGAAAAAGGGCTGGGGATAAAGCTCAGCTCAGCACAAGTACCTGCCTGGCAAGCGCAGGGTCCTGAATTCAATTCCCAGTACAAAGAAAGAAAGAAAGAAAGAAGGAAAAGAATAAACAGAACATCTCTTTTCCCTTCTTTGCTCTTGTGCCCTTACAACAACGAAGACTTCCATGACCTTAAAAAGTGTAGAAATTTCTCCCCACCAACAAGCAAGCAGTGAGTTGTGCACTGGACACAAGCTGGGGTCCTCAAATCCAATTTATTTCTGATATTACCTGGAGATATGTCAGATCCTACAGGTTGAGGATTTAGTGCCCCCCCCAAACACACACACTGTAGATGCCAGTCACAAGCCCCAGTAGGTTTAACTTGTGTTTCTCACTGACCCACTGTAAATCATGGTTCCCATACCTACCTCTTTAGTTAATTTACTAAAATTAACAGAATTTAGGGAAACACATTTACTGGTCTCTTATAAAGGATGTTGCAAAGGAAGAAAAGTAAGAGATGACTAGGATGGGGGAAGTATACAAAGCATACCGCCTTCTCCAGGAGCCTCTCCAGGTTCAGCTGTCTGAAGCTCTCCAAGCCCTGCCCTTTAGAGTATTAGGTGGTACTGCACAGGCATGGCTGACTCAAGGACGGACCTGTCAAAATGTGACTGAAGGTAAAGGGTAGGACCTATGCCAACAGCCTGGGTGGGCAATAGCAAGGCTTGTGTGTGTCAGCATTCTTCCTGACCTCTTTGTTCCCCATTTCTCCCTCCAGGGAATGGGGCAGAATCCTTCTGGCTTCAGGAGGGTCTTAAGACCTACTGTTGGAGAAGGTTAGTCTGAGAATTTCTTTATGGGCAGCTCCTATAGAGAAAGGTAGGGGCAGGGGTGGAGATTAGGATTTGTGACTCACCTTGGGGAAGAGAAATTCTAGATTCTGTGGTTTGCCTTGAGGAGGAAGTTATGAGCCAGGAACCATGAGTGAAAACCAAAAAGTATATATTATCATATCACAATAACACTGTATGTGTTATTTCAGTCTTTTAACATAAGTGATAAATGCATATGTGGAGAAGATAGTGCCCTTGTGAAGTATATCACTGCCAACAGAGCTGCAATTCAGCCCAGGCCTGTTTTGGAGCCTACTTTAGCTGGTAACTTTTCTTTGAATAGTTTCAGTAGGGTAGCAAAGGCATATCAAATAGTTATTGAGGAGGGTGGCATCCCCCTAAAAAGACAACGATGGAACTGGAAAAACAGTGGCAGAACGAGGAGGCAGGCATTTTCCTAAAAACAAAACTACAGAGCTGAAAAGCAGTGGACAAACAATCCCCATTTCAAACACTCTGGAAATCAGCCAGCAGCATAGAGTAACAGGAATGTTTATGCTCGAGTAGCCACTGAGCACCGCATGGTAACTGGGGATCTGCGGCATGCTTGCTTGGGAGCACTGCCATCCTCCACTTTTCCCTCTGAAGATTTTGCTGTGGGGGGAATGTAGTGAGGAGCAGTTTCACAGTCAAAGACACCTCAGTTGCTTTGAGCAGGGGAGGGCCACAGTCCTGCTACCCTGAGGTTACAGCCTCAGCTAGGCAAACCCATTCCTGGATGAAGTTGTGCACTTTTACAATGGAGAACACAGGGCCCAGATTCCACATATTCATGGCTGACCCTGGTGCTGCCTGCACAGATATGTGGAAAGATCCAACAGAAAGTGACAGTAAATGACCCAACAATGGAAAACGCCCTGTACTTTGAATTGTGTGCTCCACAGCCCAAACAGAAATGTATCAGTGCAGAACAGAAGCCTACTGGCCTGAGGAGTTCAGCAGAAGACTTGGCCCCATTACTGGTTGATTCTTGGGCTACTGGGACAGGGACAATCTGTCCAAAGTTAGACATTTTCAGAGAAAAGAAACTGAGGAGGGAGATCAGCACCACACACCTCAGAGGAGACAGATTTCATAGTTAGCCCAAGCAAGTTACTGAACAGTGAAATACACAAGCCAAACAAGATCAGAACTCAGAATTACTACAATATATTATCTAAAATACCTAGTTTTCAATAAAATTGGCAAAGACATAGGAAAGTATGACCCAAAAAAGCAATAGTCAACAGCAGCTGTGCATAGGAGTTGGATTTAGTAGACAAAGGCACACTTAGTAGCTATTATAAATATGTTCAAAGAACTAAAAGAAATCATGTTTAAAGAATCACAGGAAAAAAATATCAAAGGATGCTGGACATAGTAGTGCACAACTATAACCCTAGCACTCTGGGAGGAGCAGGAGACCCCAAATTTGAGTGTTTATGGTATAGTGGAAAGAAACTCCCAACCTAAAAGACATCTGAAATGAGTTTGTGTTCTCTAAAATCTAAGAATGAATTTTAGGAGCAACAGAAGTTAAGAGCAAAATATACTTATTGAAGGAAAGAAAGCTTCTGTCCAAGAGAGGGACAGAAGGAGACCCAAGTGGGTTGCCAAGGAACCTGCCTTTTCTAGGGATTTTTATATACAGCAAACCCAGGAGGTGAGGCAGGTCCAAGGTGGGAAACATGGGAACTCACAAGGTGGGCATGAGGTGGGACAAAACTATGATCAGCCAATAAGATTATAAGCATAATTGCTCAGGTAAAATCAATTAAATCAGGATCAAATGGGGAAGTGAGTCATGTAGCAAGCAGGCCTGAACACAGAACCGGGGCCTTTCCTGTGGGGGGTGGGGCTAGTTACTCTACCTGGCTTTTTCAAGGTGATTGCTACCTATTTAGAATATCATTCCCCAGGGGATGGGGATATAGCTCAGTGGAATAAGCGCTTGCCTAGCAAGCGCAGGGTCCTGAGTTCGATCCCCAGTACCGCAAAAAAAAAAAAAAAAAAACACTTTAGAATATCATTCCCCAATGTCCATCCCTACGGAGGTATGTGGGTGCATTTGTTCCACCTTTTGTCTTGAGGTCTGGCCCACGGGGGAAGTGCCTGTCTCTCCCATAGTTGCAAGGTACCTGGTCTTCCATGCTGGCTCCTCAGAGGCCCTGGCCCTGTCTGACTGCCTATAATATTTCTATCTAACTCAACTGCCTACAACATTACCTAGGGGACTTAGTGATACTCTGTCTCAAAATAAAAAAACCAAAAAGGCTAGAGATAGAGCGCAGTGAGGAGGACCTGGACTCAACCCCTGGTAAACTCTCCCCCAAGAATCAAAGGAGCTACGTAAGGTAGGACGCAATTTTACATCCTTGTAGTCCCAGCTACTTGTGAGACTAAGGCAGGAGAATCCCTTTAGCCTAGGAGTTCAAGCCAGCCTCAACAACAGAGACCTTTTCTCAAAAAGGGGAGAGGAAAGGGAGGAGAGCAGAAGAGAGGGAAAGAGAAGGGAGGGGAGGGGAGGAGAAGAGAAGAGAAAGGAGGGAAAGGGAGGGGAGGAGAGGAGAGGAGAGGAGAGAAGCAAGGGCTGGGCATAGTGACACATACCTGTAATCCCAGCAGTTGGGAGGCTGAGGCAGGATTGCTGTGAGCTTAGGCCAGCCTGGGCTACACAGACCCTGTTTCAGACAAAAACAAAAAAGGAGAAGCCTGGCATAGTACTGGCTCACTGTAATCCCAGTACTCTGGGAGACTGAGGCAGGAGGATCAAAAATTCAAGCCCAACCTAGGCAATTTAGACACTTAACAAGATTCTGTCTCAAAAAACAAAAAAATTAAGCAAGGATTTGGGTTGTACAGCTCAGTGTGAAAGCCTTGGATTCAATTCCTAGTGTCAGGTTGGGGTGGGGGGAGGAAAGAAGAACTGTGTAAGAATTCAGTGCCTCAGTAGCACAGTAAAGAATAACAGACAGAAGAGGAAGCTATAAAGGAAGAAGAAAGGAACAAAAATACAGGGAACGTATAGAAAAATACCAAAAGAGCAAATATAAATCTATTCATGCTGGAAATTATATGAATAGTGGCACATGGTTGTCATCCCAACTACTTGGGAGGCTAAGGCAGGAGATTGCAAGGTTCAGGCTACCCTGAGCAACATAGCTAGACCCTACCTCAAAATAAAATAAAAGACCTGAGGATATATTTCAGTGGTTCACCATCTGCATAGCACATGTAAGGCCCTGGGTTTAATCCCCAGTACTCTGAAACAAACAAAACTAATTAAGAATGATGTGAACACCCTAAGCAAATGGCAGATGCTGCCAGACTGAATGAAAAACTAAGAAATCAACAAACCATGATTACATGAAGTGCAGTTAAAAATCAATAACAGAAAGAAATCTGAGAAATCCCAACTATTTGGAAACTAAGTTAAAAATCAATAATGGATAGAAATCCGTAAGTATTAGGAAGTTAAACAGATTTCAAAATCACCCATGGGTCAAAGAGATACCCTAAGGGGAATTTTAAAATATTTTAAACTGAATGAGAGCCAGACACAGTGTTGCGTGCCTGTGCGCTTGTGATCCCAGCACTAAGGAGGCAGAAGGATCCTTACAAGTTTGAGACCAGCCTGGGCTACAAAGTGAGCTCAAGGCCAGTCTGAGCTGCATACTGAGACCCTGTCTGAAAAAGACACAAAAAAGATAAGAACATATCAAAATTTATGGGAAGCAGCTAGAACTAGAAGTACTCAGATATATATATATATATATATATATATATATATATTTATATATATAAAGACAAAAGGCTTATTAAATCGTGAAATACATTTTTGGTGTTTGTACCTGTTTCCTGGCATACAACTTCTAAAATGTGTGGAATCTCCAAAGTTTAAGTGTTTTTATGTGCTAATGATTAACCAGTGTCTGGGCCCCTAGGTAACTGCAGGACGAGGGCTGGTGCAAAACCAAGGCTGGAGTAGAGGCCTGGGACTTGAGCCTCACCCTCAATCCTTGAGTTGATTATCAAAGGCCACTGATTTAATTAGCCTTGCCTACATATGAGGAAGCTTCCATCAAAACTAAAAAGAAGCCTGGCTCGGGGGCACACATCTGTAATCGCAGCACTCTTGGGAACCAGCCTGGGGCAACTCAGTGAGATCTTGTCTCAAAGTAAACTTAAAAGGGGGAAGGGATATAGCTCAGTGAAAAAGACCTTGGGTTCAACCCTCAGTGCATAACCAAAAAAAAAAAAAAAAAGACTGAGTTTAGGGAGTTTCTGGATAGCTGAATATGTGGAGATTTGGAGATTCCTGAAAGTGCTGCCCCCAAAAAGCAAAAGAGGGCCTGGAGCTCGGTCAGTGCTCCTTCCCCGCACTACACCCGTCCCTCTCTTCACCTGGTGTTCGTGGGTGTCCTTGATAATAGCCTATATATTCAATGTAAGTCAGTAAATATATCTGTTTTGCTAAGTTTTGTGAGATCCCCTAGCAAATTAATCACCACTAGGAGGGGCTTGGAGAACTTCAATTTATAGATACAAGAAAAACCACTGGGTGCTTGTGACTGGCATCTGCCATGGGAGAGCAGCCTTAGAGCCCACAGGGTCTGATGCTGCCTCCAGGGAGAGGGTGTTAGAACTGGATCAGAGGGTGACCGCTGGTGTCTGCTATAGAACTGCTTCCCTGCTTGCAGTGTGGGGAAACCCTCACATATTCAGTGTCAGAAGTCTGTGTTGATTGCTGTGGTATAACAGCAAAGGAAAACTGCTTTTCACAAGTCTCAAATCAATAATTTAAGCTTCTACTTTAAGAAAGTTAAAACACACACACACACACACACACACACACACACACACACACACGTAATCCCAGCTGCTTGGGAGGCTGAGACAGGAGGATTGAATGTTTGAGGACAGCCTGGACAGTTTATTAAGACCCTGCCTCAAAAGAAAATGTAAAGGGGCTGGGAATATAGCTCAGTGGAGTAAGTGCCTGCCCAGCAAGCTCAAGCTCCTGAGTTCGATCTCTGGTACTGCAAAAAAAAAAAAAAAGGGCTGGGTTGTTGCTCAGTGGTAGAGTGCCCTGGGTTTAATCCCTGATACCACCAAAAAAAAAAGAAGATGGAAGAGGAGGAGATAGAAGAGGAAAAAGAGAAAAAATAAAAGTTTAAATATTCCTAGCTAACAATAGTGGCATTTACCTGTAATCCCAGCATTCCAGAGGCTGAGACAGAAGGATTTCCATGAGTTCAAAACCAGCCTGGGATACATAAATAAGTTCAAGGCCAGCTTGGACTACATAGTGAGACCCCATTGCAAAAAACAGAAACAAACAACTACATGATCAGACGTAGGATGATGTAGGAAAAGCATTTGACAGTATCTAATCCATTTATTATTAAAAAATATCCAACAAACTAGGAATAAAAAGGAACTTCAGCCAGGTGTGGTGGTGCATACCTGTAATCGCAGCACTTGGGAGGCTGAGGCAAAGAGGATCATTGTGTTTGAGACCAGCCTGGGCTACAAAATGAGCTCAAGGCCAGCCTGAACTGCATAGTGAGACCCTCTCTCAAAAAG
>PVLD010029381.1:0-18148 GCA_004027595.1 Dinomys branickii
TGTATTTTAAGTAGAGAAAGTAGTGTGATATAATATCAAATATTTGATGTTTGCTGAACTTTGCATGTTGTCAATTTCTGTCAATGTTTCATATGTACTTAAAAACAATGTATATTCTCTAATTGTTTTCTGATTTGTGTTTTATCCAACTTGTTAATTATATTGCTCTCCATAATAACAATATATGCATATATATGCTGTTTTACATATTTACTGTTTTTTTTACTTTATCTGATATTTTAAAAGATGTGTTACAATCTTCTGTGATAAAGGTTTTCTCCTTTAGTTCTGTCAATGTTTGCTTGGAAAAATTTTGACCACTTTAATAAGTGATCATACACTTACAATTATTATCTCAGTGAATTTAATTTATTCATTATGAAATGCCTCTTTTTACCCCTTGTAATGTTTTTGCCTTAAACCTTTTAATTTGGTATTTAATTTGGTACTTCAGTTTTCTTCTTTCCTCAATCTTGTTCCATTCCTTAATGTTCAGTCTGTTTCTTTACAATGAAATATAAATAAAGTTTTCCTTCTTTTATAAGTTGTATAAATCTGGATATTAAATACAGTATAAAAATGTTTGGGATGTAAATTGATTATTTGGTACATTTTTATTGCAATCACTGATATGTTCGAATGTATTCTACTTCTCTTCTTATATTCTTATTATTTGTCCCCGTACTTTTAAATTTTAAAGAGATAAATATAAAACAAAATCTCAAAACAAGATAACAAAAGAGTAACAATGCTTAATAGATTGCATATTGTTATCTTTAAATGATATACTCAGAGTACAAGTTATAGACATTTAATTATCCAAACAATATTAACACAAACCTTTCTTTTCAATGAATTAAGAGAAATTAGTAGTAAAACTATATTAACTAGTGCATATATATATATATATGGTTTGTTTGTTTTACACTTTCTTCTTTTCTTGTTTCCTCCTTCCCAGGTTCTCATTCTTTTTGAACAGTTTCTTCCCATTTCACAATATCTATTGTACATTTTGGATCCTATTTACTCTTTCAGCTTCTCACAGTAGGGAGTCAATATGCCATTTACACATGTGACTTTGGTTTATTTCACTTTTGACTGTGATCTCCAGTTGCATCCATTTTCCTATAAAAGTCTCCAGTTTATCCTTCCTTATGGCTGAGTGCTACTCCATTGGATAAGAGACCACATCTTTTTTATCCATTCCTCTCTTGATGGGCATTTGGTTGTTTCCAAGATTTGGCTCTTAGATATTCTGCTTCTAAAAATATGGGTGCACATATCTCTGTGGTATAATGTTTTAAAACCTTCGGGGAAGATACCCAGCAAGGGAATAGCTGGGTCAAAAGGGTCTGTCTCCATTGTGGTTTCACTTCTATCTTCTTCCTTTCATATGTATATATATATATATATATATATATATATATATATAATTTGTGGGGTACTGAGGAATCAAACTCAGGACCTTGTTCTTGCCAGCAGGTGCTTGGACCACTGAGATATATCCTCAGTCCTCTTATATTGTTTTTATATAAGCTTTTAAGTATTCTTCATTCAAAGTTTTCCTCTCCAGCTTTTGTTATTACTTGATTTCTTCATGAGAGCTACTCTTTCTGAAATGAGATGGAAGCTCAACATTTTAATTTGGGTTTCTCTAATGGCCAGAGTTATTAAACTTTTTTTCATGTTTTATTGGCCATTTGCACTTCTGAGAAGTATCTACTTGTTTCAGTTGCATACTTTTATCGGGGCTTTTATTTGAGGAATTCTAATTATTTTGAGTTCTTTATATATTCTAGATATTAGTCCTCTCTGAAGTGTAGTTGGCAAAGTTCTTTTCCATTCTGTAGGTTGTTTGTTCATTCTGTTGTTTCCTTTGCTGTGCAAGCTTTTAATCTGATATAATCTCTTTTGTTGATTCTTGGTGTTATTTCTTTGTGTCATTAGGGTTGTGTTCAGAAAGTCCTTGGCTATGACTAAGACTTCAAGAGATTTACCTATTTTATCTTGTAGCAGGTTAACTATTTCTGTTTTAATATTTAAATCTTTGAAACTCTTTGATTTAGTTTAGTATATGCTGAAAGATGTGTGTCTAGCTTCAATCTTCTCCAAGTGGATATTGTTTTTCCAGTAGCATTTGCAAAATGGCTATACTTCCTCTAGCATGTTTTTTGCACCTTTGCCAAAGATTACATGACTAAATATGTCTAGGTTTCTTTCTGCATTATCTGTTCTGTTCCACTGGTCAACATGTCTCTTTTTGTGCTGGTAAGATGCTGCTTTTATCATGGTAACTTTGTAATATAACTTGAAATCTGATTGTTTCTCTAATCATGAAATTCAATAGAATGCCCAGGGAAACATACTTTGCACATTTAATTATTTTTTCTTTTTAGAGTTTAAGGTATTTTTATTAATTCATAATAATCATACACATTTATGGGTGTAGTGTACTGTTTCAGTATATGTGTATAATGTTCAATGATTAAAACAGGGCATTTGACACATATATCATTTCAAATATTTTAACTTCTTTGTGTTGAAGAAACCTTACAAAATTTTTAGTTACCTTAAAGTCCATATTGAATTATTGTTAGCACTAGTCACCCTATTGTGCTTTAAGATAGTAGAGTTTTTTCCTTCTACCTATTTTTTACCTAATTGCCAACCTTATTCTCCTATGCCCTTCTCAGTCTCTGGTAACCATTATTCTACTCTCCATGTCATCTGTGAAATCAAATTATTTAGGTGTCATATATGAGTGAGAATGTGTGGGATTTTTTTCTATGTTCTGTCTTGTTTCACTTAATATAATGTCCTCCAGTTCTATTCGTGTTGCCGCAAAAGACAGGATTTTTTTTACAGCTGCATAATCTTCAACTGCACAATGCTCCAGTTTCTTTATCTACTCATCACTCAACTGATGTTAGGTTGATTCCCCATCTTGGCTATATGAATAATGCTGCAATACACATACATGTGCTAGCTATCTCTTTGGCATAGTGATTTCCTTTCTTTGGGTATATACCCATGAGTAGGAAAGTAACATCTTATGGTAGTTCAATTTTTAGGTTTACAGGAACCTCTAACCTGTTTTCTTTTTTTCTTTTGCGGCACTGGGGATCGAACTCAGGACCTTGCGCTTGCCAGGCAGGTGCTTATGCCACTGAGCTATATCCCCAGCCCTCTAACCTGTTTTCCATACTGGCTGCACTAATTTACATTCCCACAAGTAGCATAGGTGTCCCCATTTTGTTGCATTCACACCAACATTTGTTATTTTTTGTCTTTTTGATAATAGCCATTCTAAGTGTGAAACACACCTATTTTAAAAATTTTACAGCTAGCCCTTATTTACAGCTAGCCCTCAAGGAAAGTGAAACTACTTTAAATATAGTAGTACTCAAATGCTATGATCATTTTAATGCTGAATTCCTTCCAGTTCTTAGAGGACAGTCCCACATCTTTCTTTCACACTTGTATTATAAAAACATCAGACATGTACAGAAGAAGAGACTAGTTAGTAAACCTTGTGTGCATTTTTTCTTCCTTTTGCCAGTACATTCTTGCAGTACACATGATTACATTGCTTGTGTGGAGGTGGGGTATGTACACAACACATTTT
Organism: Dinomys branickii; assembly: GCA_004027595.1. Classification (NCBI taxonomy): domain Eukaryota; kingdom Metazoa; phylum Chordata; class Mammalia; order Rodentia; family Dinomyidae; genus Dinomys; species Dinomys branickii. The sequence continues at coordinate 3,626 of PVLD010029381.1, forward strand.
AATTCCTTTTTCATCTCCTTTCTCTTCTTTCCTTCCCCCACGCATCTTTTAATCATAAATGACTATCAACAGTTTAGACAAGAAAAGTGGAGTTGAAATTAAAGAAAGCAAATTTTAAATGGCTAGGGTTTTATATTCTATTTGTATAGGTCAGATGATTTAAAATCATTTCTTTAAGTTTACAATAAAACTTTAGCTAGTAAGTCCCTGAAAACAGAAACGTTTGCTAACTGGATACTTTTTTGATACTCTATTTTGAGTAGTGATTCATTACAATCTGCTCATAATGGATTCATTTTGAAAATGCAGGATTCAAGGAGTAACCTGGATTCTAGCCACGCTCAGCCTAATTTCATACCTTTAATTCCACCTCCAGTTTTAGATGCTTGATATTACATGGACAGTTTTTCATGTCAACCTTTTTAAAACACCCTCTAAAAGAAGATGCTAGGGAAAAATGATTTGTGCCCCTTCCTTTCTTGACTATGTTATTATTTTTATGCCATTTCTCTGTACCCAGGAAAAAATCTCAAATACCAGATTCTAAGCAATAGTTCTTGGTTTTCTTCCTGGTTTACAGAGTATCACAGTGTAGTGAAAGCAGCTTCTGTTTGGAACCTAATCCATAGCTTTTCTTCTTGAGAGCTATGTACTCTTGTCAAAGTCACTTAGCCTTTCTGAGTCCTGGTTCATTCACCCGTGAAGCAAGGAAGCTGGAGTGGAGACAATGAAGAATGCCTCCTACTGTTATAAGTTATTCGTATGTCATGAACTAGAATTCTTAAGGTCTAGTTTTATTCGTAGACTCACATTCAATATTATTTGCAAGCATCCGACATATGTTTACCATTGACAATGACTAAACTTCTTCCATTAGTTGTGCATTTTGTTGGTTTTAGCATTGTCTCCCACTTCTAATCTTCTTATGAGAAAAAAAAGCTTACACAAACAATTCATTATAAATAAACTACTCAGATCACTTTCTTTCTGTTTAGGGAGGAAAGGCGGGGATTTTGGCATCCAGCGGTTGGAATTGGGAAGGAAAGGGTATCCAAAGAGAGACTGAAAACATGTCAGATACAGATTTAACTTCCTTTATAATTCTGTAGCTTGCCTCTGAGCATTGTTATGATTCAACTTCTCTGTGCTTGGCAAGGCTCAAACAAGAATAGTCTATTTGATCCCAGATTGGAATGGGGAGTCCCTGACTGAGTATCAGATTGAGGTACTTCTGATAGACTGTGGGTGGAGTTCTTGATTAGGTATTTTGATAAACAGGAAATTGTTCAGAAGAGCCAAAACACCCCTTTGAATAAAACATGTGCATTGTTTTAAAGCTATTAATATGCATATCTTCCCAGTCAATCAAAGTAACCATGAATGGCAAAAATCTGGGTCACCACCCACACCCTATTCTTATGTCTTTTTACCATCCTCTTCTGATTCTCTTCTAAGTTCCGTGTTGGTCCTCAGAACTACAGAGACTCTCTAATCTCTATAAGCTTTTCATGCCTGTTTCAAATCACCAATACTTAATTGTTCCTATTCTGAACAAAACCAGTATGTTCCTCTGTGTTCTCTCCATGCTGAGACAATCCTGCTAGTAAAGGATTTCTGCTTTCAGTGGACATGTATTAAATAAGATAATGCATTTCTTTTCCTTAATAAAAACATTCAACATTTATTGAACTTTTCTATGGCACAAGCACTTAAATAACCAATTCATATTCACACCTGTATATCCATATTACAGATGAATTACTGATATTGGGTCCCTCCCCAAGGTTTGTTAGCTAGGGCTTGTTTGGCTCCAGAGTTGAGTTTTTCTACCCAGTGCACTAGCCTGCTTGTCTTTCATGATATCCACACTCTTGGAAGTGCCCAGGCTAGCATGTAGGAGGCAGATTTCCTCTCTTTGTGGAAAACAAGGATTCATTCTCATGTCTCCAAGTAGACAATCTAGATTGAGCAGAAAACATTTATAAGCTTATTGCCCTAGGAAACTCAAATAGACTCTCTTCCCATTGTCCTTTCTGCATCTACATTTCAAATTAATTTGAAACACTGGTAACTGAAAGTCTTTAACTCTGTTTTGTCCATTAATTTGAGATTGTACTTGAGTGTATAAACAACTCAGAACAATTCTTTCAAAAACTCATTTTAGTTAATGATTTCAAATGAAGTTTTTAAACCATTTATTTCCAATAGGGAGATCAACAAATAAATATGAAATTTGTTTTTCTGAGATACAATTTTAAAAGGGAACTTCAGTATGGAAATTTGAAGATCTGGATCTTAATTCTGGATCAACCAACATATAGGCAAGGCCGTTGACATTGATGAACCTTACTTAGTCCCTTATTCCTATAAAAATAGGAATAATGGGAAAATGTAGAAGAAGTGGACAGATTTCCAGATACATATGAATTAACAAAGCTGAATCAAGAAGGTAGAAAAATTCTAAATAATCCAATATCAGCCAGTCAAATTGAAGATGTAATTAAAAACCTATCAAGAAAGAAAAGCCCAGGATCTGACAGATTAACTGCTGAATTCTACAAGAAATTTAGAGAAGACCTAATACCACTACTTCTCAAACTCTTTAATGAAACTGAAAGGGAAGTGATACGCATAAATAAATTCCTGTAAGCAAACATTACCCTGATATTAAAAACAGAGAAGGACACAACCAAGGAAGAGAACTGCAGGCCACTCTCAGTCATGAAAATAGATGCAAAAATTCTCAGTAAGATACTGGTGAGCAGAATGCAGCAAATCATCAAGAAGATTATACACCAAGACTAAGTGGAATTTATCCCAGGGATGCAGGGATGGTTCGACATACACAAATCAATAAATAGAATATACCATATTAACAGACCCAAGGACAAAAATCATCTCAATAGATGCAGAAAACACATTTGACAAAGTCCAGCACACATTCATGATAAAAACCCTACAGAAAATTGCAGCATATGGTCTTGATGTTAATCTCATAAAACCCATCTATGACAAACCAATAGCCAACACCACACTAAATGAACAAAAACTGAAAGCTTTCACTCTAAAATCAGGAACAACACAAGAATGCCCACTGTCATCACTCTTATTCAATATAGCTCTGGAAACATTACCTGGAACAAATAGACAAGAGAAAGAAATAAAAGTGAAAGATATAGGAAAGGAAGAAATCAAATTATCATTATTTTCATATGAGATGATACTCTATATAGAAGACCCCAAAAATTATAACAAAAGACTTCAAGATTTAATAATCAAATTTAGTAGCATAGCTGGATACAAAGTCAATGTTCAAAAAATCAGTAGCATTTTTGTACACAAATAACAAATTCCCTGATAGAGAAATTAGGGAGACAACAACTTTCACAACAGCATCCAAAAAGTGAAATACCTAAAAAGCAATCTAATTAAGAAAGTAAAAACAACAGTACTCTGCAAAAGGAGATTGAAGAGGATATCAGAAAATGAAAAGATATCTCTTGATCATGGGTAGGAAGAACCAATATAGTGAAAATGGTCATATTTCTAAAATTTCTGTACAGATTTAATTTTGATTGCAACCCTAATCAAAATTCCAACAATATAGCTCACAGAGTTAGAGAAAACATTCCTAAAATTCATTTGGAGCCACAAGAGACCTAGAATAGTGAAAGCAGTCTTCGTCAACAAAGGCAAGTCAGGGGCCATCACAATCCCTGACCTGAAACTGCACTACAAAGCTAATGTGATTAAAAAACAAAACAAAGCAAAACAAAACAAAACAAAACAAAAAAACACACACAAAAAAACCCCAGCATGGTACTAGCAAATAAAGCAGACTCAAGGATCAATGGAACAGACTAGAAGATGCAAAATCAAGTCCAGACATACGTAGCCACTTTATCTTTGACAAAGTTGCCAAACACTTTCATTGGAAGAAAGACAGCCTCTTTAATAAATGGTGCTGGAAAACTGGCTTTCCATATACCCAAGATTAAAACTAGGCACCTATCTTTCCCCATGCACTAAACTAAAATCAAAATAGATTAAAAAGCTAAATATTATAACAGAAACATTAAATCTTCTAGAAAAGAGAATAAGTAGAATTCTTGAAGACATTGGTGTAGGGAAAGATTTTATGAAGAAAACCTGGACATCAAGAGAAATATTACACAGAATCCACAACCAGGATCTCATTTTATTAAAAAGCTTTTGCACAGAAAGGCAAATCACCAACAGAGTGAAGAGACAACTCACAGTGTAGGAAAAAGCTTTGAGAGCTGCTCCTTAGACAGAGGACTATTATATAGAAAATATAAAGAAGTAAAAAAAATCAGACCCTCCCCCAAATTAAAGATCCAATACAAATAAATGGACATCTCATATGAATGTACACTTCTTTGATGAAGTAGAAATGGCAAATAAATATGTGAAAAATGTTCAACACCATTGGTCATTTGAGAAATGCAAATTAAAACAACACTGAGATTCCATCTCACCCCAGAAAGTGTGGCTATCATCAAGAAATCAACCAATAACAAATGCTGGCGGGGCTGTTGGGAAAAAGGAACCCTTCTCCACTGTTGGTGGTTGTATAGAATGGTACAACTACTGTGGAAATCAGTGTGGAGATATCTCAAAAATTAGGATTAGCGGTTCAATTTGACCCAGCTATTCCTCTTCTAGTTATCCTCTGGAAGGAAAAGCATCATATGCACATTCATGTTTACAGTGGCACAGTTTGTAACAGCTAAATCTTGGAAACAGCCCAAATACCCATCAACTGATGAACAGATAAAGATGTGGAGTTTTCTTAATACAATGAAGTAGTACTCTTCCATAAGAAGGATAACTTTGAGACATTTCTAGGTAAATGGATGCACCTTTAGACCATACTCTTAGGTGAAATGAATGGGGCACACATGTGCAAAAGCCACACTATTTCTCTGGTGTGAGAAACTAAAAGTGTAAATAAGGACCAGAATGTTTAATATATATTATGAAATAAGAAGAAAATATCCAGATGAGAAGGGGAACTAAGGAAGATGGAAGAGAAAAGGAAGGAAGGGAACAGAGAAAGTGATGAGAAAAGAAGAAAATTTGAAACAAAGCTTTTGTAAATAGGGAGGGGATAAAAGCTTGAAGGGAGGCTAGGGGAATGGGAAAAAAGAATCTAGTTATATCATGTACAGGTACAAATTTCCTATAATGAAATGTAATCATTATGTAAATCTAAAATGTACCAATAAACTTAATAAAAACAAGAATAATGACATGTGCCCTGCCTAACTCATAAAGATGTTATTGTGGGGAATCTGTTTATTAGGAAGGGCTTTGTAAAACTTTGTGCTCTGTGAGTATAAGCCATTACACAAGATGAACAAAATTCTCAAAAAGTCAACAGTGAGAAGGTGACTTTCAGAATGGTCCAAAACAAGGAGTTCTTGGAGGGTTGAATCATGAAAAACCATTATGTCTTTCACAACTGTTTTCTTAGCTTTGAAGGTGTGTGTCCAAACTGGGTGTCCAACTGTATGATGATCACGTCTTTGTAGAAAATCAGTTTTCGTTCTCATCTAAACTAAATATTCCCTTTCAAGGAAGAAAATGGCATGTGGATTAATGACCCCTTGACCCAAAAGAAGCGAGGGACCTGGAAAATGCTGAGTGGGTGAGCAGGCTAAATAGAGAACTGACTGTATGCCACCTTGGTTACAAGTGCAGAAATCTAGCTCACGAAAAGCACTCCCAGTTAAAACAGAAACTATCTTCTGAGTAGTCCAAACAGTCCCGAACACCATGTGAGCGCTTACTCAGTAAAATGTGATGATGGTGATTATTCCTAGTCTTTCTTTTTTCTTCTCTCCTTAGCTATAAGATTTCTAGAGCTAAGTGAGGCCTGAGACGAGCAGCGCCCAGAAGGAACACTAAGGAAAGGGGTTTCTCCCTCCAGGTCCCCCCCCTTCCCCCTATTCCATCCCCCCACTCACGCTTGGGAGTTTGGAAGGGTTTCACTTCCGCCTGGCTGCAGGAACCACACTTTTCAGGCTAGGTCGGAATTGGAATAATCACACTCTAAATACACCCAGATCGCGCTCATCCCTGGGCCGAGGGGCGCACGTGAGCCCACATTCAGGCACTCAGCCCTGCATCTCACCAGAGCATCCTCAGCAGCTGCCACAGAAGCAGCCGCCTCCTCTGCTTCCTCCTCCTTTTACAGTCACAGCACCCGCCGCCGCCGCAGCTGCTGCTCGCTGCTCCTATCCCCTCCGGTGCTTCTTCCTCCCCCAGTCTCTGCTCCTCCTCCCATCCCGGGTTTCTTCTCTCCAGCGGCTAAGGGCAGAAACCTGGGCAGCAGCTTCCCTTCTCTTGGGCGACGAAGAGACTGGAACAGGTCTGTGAACGGGCGCTTTGTTGCGGGTTACTGGAGAACCGGTGGCTCCGAGAGCTGCTGGGAGGAGCCTGCTATGTAGAGCGGGTAGATTATGTTTTCAGTCTTGCTTCATGAATAAATGGGGGAGAGGCGACTGGGTGTGAAGGCAGTTTGGTCCCTTTGCCAGTTTTCCTTCTCTCTTGACTCCTGGGGAGAGAGCACTGTAGCTGCCTGGACTCTTGTCCCCGCCCATCCCCAAAGCTCTCTTTCTTTGCGCCCCCACATCTCGCATCCACTTCCAAGAGCTGAGCTTTCTCTTGTTCTGAGAGCGCAGGGGTGGGGGCGGGGAGAGCTGGATGGAGTTGATCCAGCGGGGCACCTGAGTGCATGGGGCTTTGTTACATAGGACTAAAACCAGTCCTCACTAGCTTCCGCTCCAGGCTGGGCTGCTGTCGTCTGGCGGTGTGGGGAAGTGAGAGCATGTGAAGGGGCACTCCCACTGTGTGACTGGACAAACTGGAATGCAGTGGTGTGTGCCGGGGAGATGGTGCAGATTTTGGATGGAATTCACGGCGTGTGACTTGAAGTGGTGTGGGTATGTGTCTGTCTGTCTGTCTGTCTGCGCCATAGGGCTGGGCTGGGATACTCTTGGCATTACACGTCCTTGGGTCTCATCCTATGCCAAGCCAGACTGCAGCAACATGCAGGCAGATCAGGTCCAACCTGTTATGCCCACACTGCAAAGGTAATGATGGTTTCAAAGTGTTGGAAATCCCCCCAGCTGGGGCAGCTGCACAGTACTTTCTGTACGTGGAATTTCCAACCCAATTGATGGAGTCCTGCTGAACATCTTTATTACTGCCCCAAAGATGCCCAGCTTTCTTAGCAGGGTTTCCTGTCTCAGACAGTAATGATCCAAAGTGCTTAGGGTGACCCCTGCAGTGCCCTCAACCCTTTAAATAGTGGATCTTCATGTCTTCCTACTACAGCAAGTTTGTGATGTGAAAGATATAGCTGCATGTTTGGAGAAAAGGGAACAGACCAAATGTACCTATTTATTAGTCCTGATTTGCTTAGAGAGATTTTTATTTTTTAAACCATAAGGTCATTTTGTATTTAATCAAAACAGAAGAGATCAATACAAATTAACAAAACTTTTAAACCTTCTTTGACCTTTTAATCCATGGTTTTAATAAAGCATTGATTTTCATGGTCCAAAAATATACTATTAAGAATAGTGATTAAAAAAAAAAAAAAAAAAAAGAATAGTGATTAAGAATCTACATTTATTACACACCTGCTGTGTGTTCGTAGTAGTGTTACATATTGCAAATACATAAATAGGGGAAACATCTCAGCTCTAGGATATGCAAGATAGAAGCTTGTAAACAAATAGAATGGTACTATGGGTGGGCAGGGTAGTGTGGAAATACTGAGGAGGGTTTCATGGCTGGGGATGGGAGTTATGATTAAGGCAGGCTTCACAAGAAAAGTGACATTTAAGTCAAAATTTGAAGAGCTAATTCACCAGGTAACTAAGTGGAGAATGGCATCCTAAGTTGAAGAAATATCATGTATAAAGGCACAGAGGTTATCATTAAATAAGACTGCAGAAAGCCTGGAAGTATTACTTTCAAATTTTCCACAAATTGAAAATAATCTTTCTGAGTTGAAATGATGATTAATGGTGAATCCAAAAGGACCCAGTATCACACACTGATTAGGGCCAGAGCACATCTCCATTTTAAGAAAGGTTTGGCTCATTTATTAATAATAATCTTTTATTTTAGATAAATTCTGATACATATGAATATGGAATTGCAAAGCAAATGAATGAAATGGCAGTACCCACATGGCAGAATTTGTTGCTGTATAAAACAATTCATAATCAGATAATCTAAATAACAGTGCATCTATGACCTTTATTGTGAATATGGTTCACCCCAAATCACTGACACACAGCTTTTCACATAACCAGTGGATAATGACAAGTAAAGCTATGCCACCTTTACTTTTCATTGAAGTTTCCATTTGCAATGCAGGCGTTTTCCCTTATGCTGTGGATATTGAAAAGCAGGAGAAAATATGATAATGGTACTCATAAAAATTAAATCTGCAGGCTGAGTTGCATATAAAATACAAGTTAACCAGGATAGGATCCTCAGGAACGTTTCCATTTTAGGTACTTTTGGTAGTGTTTCTGGTAATTAACGATAGAGTAGCACAACATTTCTGTGTTGTCTCTTAGTTCTGACATGGATATATAATGACTAATCCTCATGAAATTAAGCCAGAACAGGAGCACATTTGGAGCCTCCTATTTAGTTGCATTGGTGCTAACTTATAGATGATGGTACCAGACTGAAGCTAGAGACTGATGCTTTCTACTCACAGAGCCCGGTGGACACGGAATTATGCTAGTGAAGAGTGTGGACTAAGAGGGCATGGATCAGCATCAAGCCTGTCCTCCCTCAAATGAAGAACAAAAATAACTTTGAGTCCTATTGGAAAGGAGTGTCAGTAGGAGTAGGCGACTTCTTGAAAAACTTCCTTTCTAGTTTGGCCAATGCCCTGTGGCAGAGGAGATAATAGCCTTACAGATGTTGAGTCTCATCAAGATCTTTGGTTCACTGATTTTTTTGCTTTTTGGCTTTTTAAGATAGAGTCTTCCTATGGAGTTCAGGGTGGTCTCGAATTCACTATGTAGACCATTCTGGCCTCAAACTCACTGTAAGTCTCCTGCCTCAGCCTCCCAAGTGCTGGGATTACAGGTGTGTGCCGCCGCACCCTGCAGTTCACTGACTATTGATATCAACAATATCTCTAAAAACATTCCCTAAAACTTAGGCTAGAATAGAACTGATCTGCTTACTCTGCTGATACTCAAATCAGTCTAATGACTAGACTGGTGGTTCACGGTGTGGGTTCCGAAGAAGAAAGACTGCTAGTAGATCACACACAAGGTTTTGTGGTCAAATTAGATTTGGAATTCTTGTTTAAACAGAAACAGGTTTGTTTCTGCTTCTGTTGTTACTGAGCTTCTAAAAGACTTTCCTAGGCTAATGTATATTGGGTCTCTCCAGGAGAGTAAAATATTAAACATTTCTCAGATCTCTGTCTACAGAACCTAGTGTTCTAACAAGCACCTGGCTAAGCGAGTGTGAAGAAGAAAGCTCTCTGAGAAATGTTGGGCAAGAGCATTCTCTGCTGGCTTGTCAGTATCTTGCTGGGTAAACTCAGATGGAAGATAAACTTAGTGATTTGCTTTGCCTCTAAGGGTTTTCTTTCCCTCCCGCATCTCATCAGTAAAATGAGGCTGATAATACTCACTGTTATCATGCTCTCACTGACTGTGATGGTGTGATGACAACGAAGATAATATCTCTCCAAGTATTTTGAGTTCCTTAGAAGAAAGGCTCTATATAAACTGAAGGCTATTATGAAAGGGAAGTGAGGAATTAAGGCAATTATCCTGATAATTCATGCCCAGATCCTGTTTTTCTGCTGAGTTACTGGGCTGGCTGCTTTAATTCTCTGCTTAGCTTTGACTACAAAGTCATATCCTCATTTAGCTTTGGATGACAGTTCTCTGGACTTATTTGCTTGTACATCCTGAAGATTTCGGTGTGGCCTCTAATTTCTTGCTCCAGAGCTATCATCTGCATAGCCTTCAGAAACAGTCCATCAACCTGAACACACTCTGCTGACTAGAGAACCCTGGAAGTGGGATTTAAGTTTAGTTGCACGTTGCTTTTATCCTTCACACTCATTACCTTTCAGGAGCAGTTCTAAAGGGCTTGCTGTAGTAGGGTTCCTCTCCAGTGGCTCCCAACTTATTTCGGGCTCCAGTCCTGTTTGCGGGACCAGCTTCTAGGTGTCCATTTTTCAAAAGGCTTTCACCATTCTTAAGGAAATTTAAAGGCAAAAGAAATGGCACTCAAATGACTATTGACCCTTATTGACTCATACTCATGTAAATTGCCTCAAGTTCTCTTCTTAGCAAACTTTCTGGAAAGGAGGATGAAACTTTGACAGTTAATGGCTAGTAACCATCGCAGAACTGTGTTAGGGGAAGAGCCTGATACAGAGGCATTGAAGGTACTAGCTGTAGACTGAGTGTGGTACAGAGGCATTGAAGGTACTAGCTCCACACTGTGTGTGGATTAGCTCTTGTCTGCTTGAAAGCAGCAGGCTGCAGGGGTAGTAGGAATGATTTCTGTTAGCCATAAGAGATAACTGTCTAATGCTGGAAACTGTGTGGTGCTGGAAAGTGAAAGTGAACTCATGCCCTGTTCTGCAGAACTTAGGAGAGATGCCTGTCCAGGAGGGGAGGTTCATGAATGGTAAAGCTGTAAGTGCTTTTAGAAGTTTATGCGATGCAAACTTTCTGTTTGGATAAGGAATTGAGTCTCAGAGAAGTGAAGAGAGTTGCTCAAGGTCACACAGCTACCACGTGACAGTCATCCTAGTAGCCAACTTTTTTATCTGCTGTCTCCTATTGAGCCTACATTAGATCTAATTGCCTTTTTGTAGGGGGGGTTGCTCAGTGCAACTTGGAGATTACATCTGTGTCTGAGCAGTGTAGGCCCTCATATGACGGATTTAACAGAACAGGTTTCCAGCAGACCCTAAAAGGCCATGTTTCTTTCTGTCCCTCTCCATTCCCCATGAATGTACAGGTTTCAACAACCTCAAGAAAGAGGTATTTTTCAGGTAATGATTTGATCCTTCTGGTCCTTCTACCTTCGTGGTTCTTAATTTTTTTTTTTTGTACTGGGAATTGAACTCAGGGCCTTATGCTTGCCAGTCAGTCTCTGTGCCACTGAGCTACATGCCCAGCCTATCTGGGATGGTTGTTAACCTTTATTTGTGGGCCACCAGAAAGTCTGATGGAAGCTACTGGTACACTACCTAGAGAAAGACCAAGACTGATGAACATGTGCATGTGATTTCAGTGCTATCTCAGTGCAGACCTCCAGCACAGTCTAGGATTACATGTATATCCTCCCTAAATTCTAAATATTCCCAGAGATGGAACTGTCAAGCTCAGCTTGGAAGGAATTAGTAATATTGGGATGTGGCAAATCAACTGGAGAAGGATGAGTTTATGGCGAAATTTCTTTAAGATAAAGAATGAGATTGAGTGTTGAAATTGAAATCAAAAGAGAAAAGGAATTGAAATAAACAAACCATGGCTAACCTTTGGAAGATAGTGGGCGAGGTGGCAGAGTGGAGGAAGGATGGCTGCATGGGTGAGGAGGTAGGACCAGAAAGGGTGTCCATCATGCTATATATGAATGGAAGGAAAACTGCTCCAAAAGAATGACACAGCTCTTCCATTTCTGCAGTGTTACTCACTCTACTTTACCTTCTACGCAGTGAAAGTGAATGGGGTGTTAGAAATTGTCTTAGATGCTGGAATATTTTGTCCTTGGAAAGGACTTCTTGGCACGAGGAATGTGGCTGGGGATCCCCAGCATCAAAAAAGAAAAAGAAAAAAGAAAAAAACAACTTGTTTAGAGGCTGGGAGTGAGAGCTGGGCATTGTGGATGAATGTGCAGAATGAATGCTTCACTTCTTGTTTTAAAAAGCATTTTTATTATCCAAAGAGAATATATTCATTTGACCTTGTAAAAATAGAAACATGAAGTAGAATGTTCCCAGCTTCTCCAATGCTGATCCTGCACCATGTTCACAGTTTTGTATCGTCTTGTACCTGTTTTTATGAATATTCATATATTTATCCATGTGCATAAAATAATCAGAGATGAGACCAGCCTATACATATTATTCTAAAACATAGTTTTTACTGAACTTTGTGCCTGTGTTTTCCTGCCAGTATATATCTAGTAATTTCATTACTTTTCTTTATTTTAAAGAAAATAAAATTTTTAAAAAACATCAAAAAAAAAAGAATTTTAAACAAGATGATAAGAAATCAACAATGGTTGTTATATTGAAAAAGGTTATATTCAAAGTAGTTGTTCAGATTACCAGATATAGGCATGCAAAATTGATCAAAAAAGTTAAGCATGAACTGTTCATCTCAATAATTCAATAGAAACTAACACTACAATTATTTTAGCTATTATATATATATATATATATATATATATATATATTTCCCTTCTTTCTTTTCTCCTTCTCTCATCCCAGTTGTTCTTTTTTTTAAGCAGTTTCTTTCTTTTTCACATTATCTACTGTACCTTTCGTATTTTATTTACGCTTTCAATGTTCATACACCTGTGTCTAATTTATTTCACTTATGAGTATGGTCTCTAGTTGCATCCATCTACCTATAAATGCCTCTCATTTATCTTTCTTTATAACGGAGTAATACTCTATTGTATAAAAATACCACATCTTTTTTATCCATTCCTCAGTTGATGGGCATTTGGGTTGTTTCCAAGATTTAGTGATGACAAATTGCACTGCTATAAACATGGGTGCACATATATCACTGTGGTATGATGTTTTCAGTTCTTCTGGAAAAATATCTAAAGTGGGAATAGCTGGGTTGAATGGGTTCTCTAATCCTAGTTTTTTGAGGAATCTCCCCATTGATCTCCACAGTAGTGTACACTCCCACCAATAGTGGAGAAGGGTTCCTTTTGCCCCACAGCTCCACCAGCATTTGTTATTGGTTGATTTCTTGGTGGTAACCATTCTTTCTAGTATGAGAAGGAATCTCAGTGTTGTTTTAATTTTCATCTCTTGAATGATCAATGATGTTGGACATCTTTTCACATATTTATTTGCCATTTGTATTTCTTCATCTGAGAAGTGTGTATTGATCTCAGATGCCCATTTTTGGAATGGGTCTTTGAATTTGGAGGGCCTAATTTCTTTTAATTCTTCATATGTTCTAGATAAGAGTCCTTTGAGGGAGAGTTGACTAAAATTTTTTCCCAATTGGTGGGCTTTCTTTTTAGTCTGTTGGTAATTGCTTTTGATGTACAAAACTTTTTAAAAAGTGCAGTGTACCTCCTTGTACATACATCTTGGCATCTATCTGAAGTGATTTTTTCATGTGAATTCACAGTAGTAAAATTGCAGGTTCAAAAAGTTTGGTTTGTACATTTCTGATTTTAATTGAACCTGCCAAATTAGCTCCCAAGAAGGCTATAGAAACTTACATTTACACCAAGAATGGCCATTTCTCCATGCTCTTCCTTACCAATTTCAGGTATTAGTCTTTGACAGTGTGGAGATTTAAAGTAATCTCCTTTTATTTGCATTCTGTTGAGTACCAGCAAGGTTGAACGTCATTGCTTCTGCTGGTCTGGCCCCCTGTATTATTTCTTCAGTGTTGTGCTTCTTATCTTTGGCGTGTCTTTCTGTTGAGTTGTTCTTTCTCATAGGGACAACACAATTTCTTTCTATGGTGGATGGCAACTGCTATCTATGTTGTAAATATTTTAAACAGTTTAGTGTTTGTCCTTTAACTTTGACTTGTGTGTCTTTTGTTGTGTGGAAATGTTTATGATTTTAAAAATCATACAAGTCAGTCTCTTCCTTCATGAGCATACAGATGATGCCACAATTAAACATGCTTGTACTATGTTATATGCATTTGATTCACTATTTTTGTAAGACACGTTTCTAGGATTAGATTTGTTACCAACTTGCTTTTGAATTTTTTTCCAATTTTCACTTCTAATACAGTGTACATAAACACATATTGTCCCTCCTTGATGTCCTCTCATAATTCAAAGGTAGGCTGGAGTTCATATTAGATGCCATGAAAGGCTAGAAGCAAAAATTGCTAACTGCACATGAAACACTTGTAATACATGTTTCACCTTCAATTATTCAAGCAAACATGGTTTTTAATTAATTTTAAACTGGAACTGTATCAAAAGCATTTTCCAACATGAAATCCCTTTAAATTTAGTGTGAAATGAATAGTTATTTAGGGTCATCTCTGCTGGCAGCATTTGGAGCAGCATGCAACGACAGACTAACTTTAAAACTCTACCTTATTATAAGACACTTAAGTAAAAGCTCTTGCTGCATCTTTACTGACCTCTGAGGTTAATAATTTTGGCAGCAGAATTCTGAATGCAGTGTTGAATAAGATTCAGCTTCTACCTGGTTTGGCTTCATGCATAGAGGACAAGTTTGAGGCCCTCCCAGAGGAAGTTATTTTA
>PVLD010029382.1:0-18145 GCA_004027595.1 Dinomys branickii
TCTCCCTCTCCCTCCCTCTCCCTCTCTCTCTCCCTCTCTCTCTCCCTCTCTCTCTCTCTCTCACACACACACACACACACACAGAACAGTAACACCTGGGGTGGAAGGAGTGCTGTCCAGTGCCTGGGACACAGTATTCCAGGCAGCAATGGTTGTGGTATGTGTTACCATTGAAATTGCCCAGGCTGAGGCAGGAGGATCACAAGTTCAACCCCACCCTGAGTAACTTAGCAACTTGCTAAGACCCTGGTACATGTCTATGGTATAATCACATGCACATGATTTTAGAAGTTACTTTATAATGTGGCTATTTCCCATGACAGTACAAAATAGTGTTGTATCTGTTATGCACATTTTAAACAACTGCATAGCTAGGGTTTCTTTACTTAACAAGTCCCCATTAATGAACATTTAATTTTGCTTGATTTCTTTTTGATTTCTATTTTCTTCTGCATCAGTAGACATTTGACACACAAATATGTCTAAGGTGAATTCCAAGTACACTGGTGAGATCATAAAATCTCCACTTTTTTTTCTTCAGTACTGGGGATTGAACCCAAGTTTGGAGCTACATTTCAGCCTGTTTTGCTTTGTTTTGGGACAAGGTTTCAGTAAATGATTATGTTGCTCAGGCTGGCCTTGAACTTGCAGTTCTTCTGCTTCAGCCTCCTAAATACTGGGATTACAGGTGTGTGCTAGGAATAGAGATGTACTATCAGTCAAGAACATTATGCTAGCCAGGCGTAGAGGTGCACGCCTGTAATCCCAGCACTTGGTAGACTGAGGCAGGAGTACTGTTGTGAGTTCAAGGCCAGCTTGGGATACAAAGTAAGCTCAAGGACAGCCTGAATTGCATAGAGACCCTGTCTCAAAAAAAAAAAAAAAAATTGTTCAAAACAAAACAAAACAGAACATTATGCTGGTGTATGGAAGGGAATTTCACCTCAGCAACAGATGGATCCAGGTGCTTAAACGACCTGTCAGTGTGCGCTCCTCCCAGCTCTGCTTCCTTTTCACAGGTTGGTGTTCTGGCAGGTGGAGCACCTCAGGGTGGCAACGTGCCCACCAGCAGTTCGTTTATTTCCCATCAACTTGACAACCAAGAGAGAAAACATCTTGTCCCCTCCTACGGCTCCCACGTGGTCCCTCACACTGATGGACCACTCCTCACCCCAACAGCGCTCCCACCACACTCCTCTGGCCTCCCCGCCCCACCCCCCGTCCTCTCCACACTGCAGTCTTGCTCGCCAGTGCAGATCACATCACTCTTGTGCCTGAAGCTCTCCAGCAGCACCCTACATCCCTACCAGGAAGTGCCAAAACCCTTCAAGTGCTCTCTGGGCCCTGTGGGGCCTCGCCCAGGCCCCAGACAGTGTCTCCCCACTGCTTTCTGCCCCGCCCACGCGGGCCTCCTTGCTCCTCCCAGGTGCAGCATAGCCTCCCACCTTTGTACCTTCTCCTGGGCTGCCTGCTCCTCTGACAGCCAGTCACAGTACTTCATTACTCTGGATCTCTGCCAGAAGGGACTTTCTCAGACTTTCATGTCACAAAATCATCTCCTTATGCTTTGCTATGGTTTGAAGGCATTTGCCCCAAGTATATTTTGAAACCTAACCCCAGTGTGACTGGATAGGAGGCCTCTGGGAGCTCAGAAGCCTCATCAATGGAACTAGTGCATGAGCAGAACTCGGAGAGCTCCCTCGCAATTCTACCCTGTGAGGACACAGCGGGAAGGTGCCGTCTATGAACCCAGAAATGCCCTTGCCAGACACTGAATCTGACAACCTTGATTTTGGAGTTTTGCCACCAGAACTGTAAAACTTTGTTGTTTATCAACTACCACGTCTGGTCCTGTGTTACAGCAGTGTGATGTAGGACATCCTTGCACTCCACAACCCATTCCCTGCTATCCTGTTCTCCTAATATGCAGCCGGGGTGCTATAAACTTCACTTTACACCGTGCTCCCTGCTGGCATGTGAGTGCCTGGCAGCCAGGGACTATGCACGCCCTGCTGCTGGCTGGCCAGGTATGTGGCAGCAGGACAGAAGGAGCAACACCTTTTTAAGTCTCAAAACTTTAATCAGAGAACCAGCTGACACACACATGACAGATATTTCTACACAGGCCGACTGCAGAACAGGTACTGAAACACAGGCCAGCCCCCGACGGCTGCCAACTTCCGCTAGGGCTTCTGATCTCTATCACTGGTGTCAAAACTCTACCAAACATACTTACCCACTTGTTTCTGCCCTGCCGACCCTTCGTAGACCCCTTGCATAGATAACACGCCCCTCTGCCACTGCAGACAGTCACACATCAGCCCCTTGCAAACGAGAACGCTCAGCACTGCAGCATGGGCCCATTTCAACTGCAGAAACCACCAGCAGGACTCAAAGGGTGAGGATTAAGATGCTCAAGCATGTAGAGCACCCTAAACATGTTAAGTGTCCGGGATCCAATGTTTTCATAAGCTCTGTCGCTGCAGTAAATGTGACCGGGCCACTTAAGTGAGAGGGACCCAAAAGCTCAGAGATGGTAAGGAACTTCAGGCTGGTCATGCGATTCAGTGTGGTGTCAGCTGATGGAACAGGCATGAGCAAGATGAACCCAGGGCTCCGATGGGAAGGATTATCTCCTTGCTGGGCTTGCTGACAATCCTTGGTGGTTCCAGTTCACTGACACTGATCGTCTATGAAAATTGGTCACTTCCTTTCCCGACGCCCGAAGTTTCAGGGCCAGGGCTATCATCCGTATTCCTTCTGGAGCCTACCAAATCTGGACCCCAAATTCACTGGATAAATGGTGAGCAACTCTGCAGTTACTTCCCCGCACCAGTTTTCACCACCAAGCACATCTTAAATGGTTTGAGTTTCATATGGCAACATCCAACACAACTTTCCTAACTGCCTCCAAGTTAGTAGAATCCATCTGTGAACCTCGGCATTTGCTGGACCATCAACTCCCATGGACAGGTTTTGTCTCCCACTGTACAAGCCACGGCTGTGGAAGAATATTGCAGAAGGTGGCATGTGAACCAGGTCAGGGGGAGGCTTCTGTGAGTGAGAGATCTGGGAGGTCAACAGAAAGTTTTAGCCTTTTGAGATCTTTATACGTTGCTCCTGGCTTTCTGTGGAACTGTTAATAGAGCAGAGACGGAGGAAAGGGCAAGGCCAAACCTACCAAGAGTAAGGTGGCACAGGCCCATAATCCCAGCACTCTAGAAGGCTGACGCAGGAAGACTGAAAGTTCAAGCCCAACCAGGGCAAATCAGAGCTTTACCAAGACCCTGTCTCAAAATAAAAAATAAAAATAAGAAAGGCCAGGGGAACAAGGTGCTAAAAAAACAAAAAAACAGGAAAAAACCTTAAAAGCTTAAACAACTTTCCCATCCTTACCCTGTTCATGGGGCCTCACCCCAGAATGCATTCTCTGATGGCAGAGGTGCTGCAGGCTCTGGCTGATGGTTTTTCCATACTGGTTGCCTTCAAAGGGCTTCACCCTGGTGTGAATTTTCTTGTGCTGAGTGAGGTATTTGTTGAGGTTAAATGCTTTTCCACATTTGTTGCACTTAAAGGATTTCTCGCCAGACAACATCAACTGTAGTAAACAGGTTACTAGTTCTTTTAATATAAGAGTATAACATGTATTCATAGCTCACACTAGGTGAGCGCTCTTTATATGCTCGGCACTGGTTCCAACGTTTACTTATTCAAAGCTCACAACAGTGCTGAGGTAGATGACTGTGATACTCATTTTATGGATTTTAAGACACTGAGGCCCTGAGACATTTTAGGACTTTCCCAAGGTCGCTTAGGGTGGCAGATAACAGATGGCATAGAACTCATGACAGGCTTGCTCCAGGGTATACTTCTGAAGCTGTTACACACCTTCTCAATTTTTATGTTTTAATAAAACGCATATGCAAGCTTTCTAATCAATCTTTATTAGTAAAGAGATGTGTTAATCTGCAAGACAGGAAGCTTGCAATGTGCTGCCTTAAATCTGACCTCAGAGGAATGTCTGCGTGTCTGGAACTGCTACCACCTAATGGCTACGAACAGTATTGCTGCTTGCTACTTTTGTGTGTGACGTCGTCGCTGGTGTCTGATGAGGGTAGAATAGCACTTAAAGGCATTCTGACAATGTTGACACTGGTAAGGCTTCTCCTGGCTGTGACTTCTCTGGTGCTGACTGAGATAGGAACTGAGGCCAAAGGCTTTGCCACACACACCACAGGTGTAGGGCTTCTCCCCAGTGTGAATCCTCTCATGCTGAGTTAGATTAGCTTTCTGGGCAAACGCTTTCCCACATGTGTTACACACGTAGGGCTTTTCTCCAGTGTGAACTCTCTGGTGAACAGAAAGGCACGAGTTCTGCCTGAAGGCTTTCCCACACTCCTGACAAACGTAAGGCTTCTCCCCTGTGTGAACTCTCTGGTGTCGGATGAGTTCAGCATGCATGCCAAAGGTTTTCCCACAGTCACTACACAAAAAGTTCTTTGTGGGGTGAGTTCTCTGGTGCTGAATGAGGTAGTTTCTCTGTGTGAAGGCTTGATCACACTCATTACATTTGAAGGGCTTCTCTCTAGTGTGCATTAATTGATGTTCTGAGAGGTGAGCACTTTGGCTGAAGGTCTTGCCACATTTGTTACATTTAAAGGGGTGGCTGACTTGAGGAGGTTGGTGTCCTGTGAGGGAGGTGCTGGGGACAGCTTTCCCATCCTCACCCTGTTCATGGGGCCTCACCCCAGAATGCATTCTCTGATGGCAGAGGTGCTGCAGGTTCTGGCTGATGGTTTTTCCATACTGGTTGACTTCAAAGGGCTTCACCCTGGTGTGAATTTTCTTGTGCTGAGTGAGGTATTTGTTGAGGTTAAATGCTTTTCCACATTTGTCGCACTTAAAGGATTTCTCATCAGGCTTTGGATGCTCTTTCTGTCCTGTGTTCTGGTCTAAAACTTTCCTGCTCATACTGAATCTTTGCTTTTCACTGGCATGGACACTCAAGTGGCAGTTCAGGGTTGAGCTACAAACGAAACGTTCTCCACACTCTGGACACTCGTAGGGGGCTTCAATGGTGTGGATTTTCAGGTGCTGCACCAGGTACTCTTTATTACTGAAGGTCTGCTTGCATTTGGCACAGCCAAAGAGCCTGTTAGTGGCATGAGTGGCCTGGTGTCGAATCAAGTGTGAGGGTCGGCTAAAACTGCGGACACACTCCTGACACTTGTGGGGTCTGCTGCCTGTGTGAACCTGCTGGTGTTCCTGAAGGTGAGTTTTCCGGGAGAAGGCTTTCTCACACACACTGCATTTGTAAGGTCTCTCTCTGCTGTGAGCCTTCTGGTGGATCTTCAGGGTGGAGGTGTGGCTGAAGGCTTTCCCACATTCATCACACTTGTAAGGCTTCTCCCCGGTGTGAACAGCCTGGTGTTTGATGAGTGACAATCTCTGCCTGAAGGTCTTCCCACACTCCTGACACTCAGAGATAGTTTTTGCAGCATGAGTTTTCTGATGTTGGATGAAATGTTTCCTCAAGGTGAAGACTGCCTGGCATATGGCACATTCATAGTGCTTCTGAGTATGGGTTTTCCGGTGCCCAATAAGATGAAGGGCCAGGGTGAAAGTCATGTCACACTTGTTACATTTGTAGGACTTGGAACTTCTTGGGGCTTTCTGACACTTAACAGGCTGTCCATGATGACTGGATGTAGAGGTATCACTTTGACTCTTACATGGTTTTTCTCTACTATGAATTTTTTGATGCCGCTGGAGGTGCACATTCCGACTAAAAGTTTTCCCACATTCCTTACATACAAAGGATCGGCAGCCTCTGTGGGGGGCAGGACACACAATCAAGTGGGAAGTCAGGCTGCAATCTGCCTGGTCCTCTTGATGTGCAGACGGCTCTTCGCTAATGTGGGTGATCCAGTGCTGGATAAGGTGGTGACCCTGGCTGAAGCTTTCCTCACACTCACTGCACTTATATGGCTGCTCCTCTCCCTGGATAGCACCCCGCTGCCTCTGGTCTGCTTCGTAGGCAAAGTCACTCCTATACTCCTCCGACTTAGCTGGTGTGAGGCTCTTTACAGGACTATGCATCACAGAATCTTCTGTGGAAAGGAGGCAAGGACTCGGGTGGCTCTTCATTTCGTGACTCGTGCATTCTGTGGTAATTTCCTTACTGGTGACATCACACTTCAGAACACTTTCTGGACTTCCCAGCAAATTGTCCAACCAGCTCTCATCTAGACAGACTTCAAAGCTAGAGTTCCAAGGGTCATCCTTGCAGAGCACATCCATGATTTCCTGGGGAAGTCCTTCTTCTAAAAAATTCTGCTTCTGAGGTGAGTTCTTGGTCTCTTGCATGCCTGAAAAAGAAGAGTACAAATGTCTCCTGTTTCCCCGAGGGAAAGATAGAACTGTGGGCTAAGAAAACAGTTACAGGAGAGTAGGGGTGATGGTCTTGAGTCTTGCCTATCTGTCAAGTGATGAAGAAAAAGAAGTCCCGAGTGGTGTCTCATAGGGAACTGACATCACAGAGAAAGCCCATTCTCAGAAGGGTCAAGAGGGGAGTAGGGAAACAAACGCCACAGGGAGGGAGACCCTCACACACACCGGCACACTCACTCGCCTGCTATGAGGTAGCTAGGATGTGGCAAACCAGCTGTGCAGGCTGTGAGTATTCTACTGCGTGTTCTTTGAACTATAGCTGAGGGACAAGCAGTCCCTGGCCAGCTGGTGAGCTCCTTTTCCACAGCTAAGTGCCCAGCAGAGGAAGATCTGCTCTGACCTCCCCCACCCAGATAGCTACAAGTTATCTATTCTCTGGACTCCTTCGCCAAACAGGAACTGCACCTGCTCCCTTCTGAGCCGAGCCTCTCCTCTCCCCCTCTCCTCTCTCCATCCTGCAACAGCACCACCGGCTTCCAAGTCTCTTCCTTCTTTCCTTCCTTCCTTTCCCCTCCCCGACCCTCTCTGCTGGGGATTCAACCCAGGGCCTTCACACTGAGATACAACCCAGACCCTCTGGCTTTTATTTTGAGATAGAGTTCGCTGAGTTACTTCTTTGTGTAGACTGGGCTTGACCTTTGTGATCTTTCTGCCTCAGCCTGAGAGTGCTAGGATTGCAGGTTTGTGCCTCCATGCCCAGCTCCTTCTGCAATTTCAGGGATCCTTACTCACAGAGCAGGTCAGAGACTGCTTACTGCCTCAGCCTGGAAGTGAAACTTGCAAACCACAGCCTTCCAAACCACCCTGCTTGCCTTGCACTGTCACACCTCCTGTTGCTTTTGGCTCCCGGGCACCAGGTTTTCTGTGTACCACACCTTTGGTCACAATGTTCCCCACCCATGGAGCACATCAGCAGACCCCTCTCGTAAGCTGCTATGGTATGGGAACTGGATACAAGGATACATCATCTAAGGTCTACTCCGCAGGAAAGCATGCTGTTATAGCAGGGAGTAAATGATGACAACAAAGTGTGATGACACTGTGTGTGTGTGTCTGCCTATGCTTGGAAATAGTCTATCGACTGATACGGGAGACAGAGAAACCAGAATCAGAAGTTAGGGGAGCATGCATGCCTGTGTGGGTCTGTCCTCCTCATGAAACACTGGTGCTGAATAGGAGGCTGTAGGGGCTCCTGTTCCTGTGCTCAAGTCTGAGCAAGAGCAGGGCTATAGGCTGACTGGGCGGGTGTGGTCGCTGGTGCAACTCCCTCCTTCTTGGGGTGCTGAACCGATGGTAACAGAGAAGCCACTTACACCTGGGCAGGGCAGCTGCCTCTGCTTTCTTCTACTGGGGACACTGCCAGCATGGTTAATACCACAGGAACTGTCACTGCCTTGCTGATGACCCAGAAGAACTCTGGCCTGAGAGACAGCAGAGTAGATACCATGGGCAGCATTCAGGCCTGGCTAGTCATTCCCAGAGTTGGCCATCTGCTGTGCCCAGGCCCAGGAAACAAAGAGGGGCTCTACAAAAGGAGGTAAAAGAGGACAAGGCAGGAGCTGGACAGACTGACTTGGTGAGAAGAAGGCTTCCCCTTCGTAAGTAAGAATGAGGGTGGGTGCAGCAGCAGACAGCCGGCGCGACAGGCCAGGAGGAGCGGGGTCTGGCCGAGTCCCCATCTCCTAGAATAAAGGGATAGAAGCCAAGTGCAACACACAGCGCGGACACACTGGGAGCTGGCCACACCTTGGGCAGAGGTCCTGAGGACGGAGGCTACACCAAAGACTTCTTCCTTCTGCTCACCAGGGCCTCCAGCTTCTGGGCTTCCTCTCACCAAGGCCTCCAGTGCTTCTTTACCATTGGGCTGGGGTGTTGGACTGGGTCTTGGGGGGTCTGCAGAGAGAATGGCGCCATCATTAACTGTGATGGAGAAGGTCATCTAATGCTTCACCCTACACACAGCTCCTATGGGTCAGAAGCTACACCAGGCCACTCTAGGGTCACCCGCAAGGACACCTCTGAGACTTAGGGTGCCCACTGATGTGGAGAGGGACTTTGTTAGTCACCATCCAGGTGGTGAGAGCTGTGACAGCTGGGGCTGGGGGGACAAAGAAATTGTGGCAGCTCTTGAGGACAAGCAGCTTGCCAAGTAGAAGGCACACACTCAGCCATGCGTGATTCACCCCTTTATGCAGGACCACACAGCCCAGGCCTCTGTGGGCCAGGCCCTGTGACAGATGGCAGGGTCCCATAGCCCGAGTAGACCTTAGCTCTGCCCTCCACAAAACTCCTGAGGAAGGGAATGGAGGCCATAATCTTCACATAGCACAGTGGAGAAAAAGCCACTGCTGGCTTTGAAATGAAGAGGCCATGTCTTGCACAACACAGGTGGGTTCCAGGTGCTGGAACAGTGCAAGGCAGGAGTCTTCCCTGGAGCCCCTACAGGGAGCACGGCCTTGCTGCTGACACTTGGTGCTTGCCCAGTTAGCCCCATTTCAAACTTCTGCAGAACTGTGACAAGCAGGGGTTGTTTAGGCCACTGTGTTTGTAATGTATGTAGCAGCAGCAATAGGAGACTAACACACTGCTCCTGTATATACCTGCATGTGTGCCTGGGGGAGTCAGGTAAATGAAAGCCACTGTGCTGTAACCCACCCCACTAGCTGCTTCCATCTGGAGGCACATCTGGCTACAGTCTGGGGAAAATCTGTTGCAATGTGACAAAGGACTGTCACATGGAGCTACCAGCAAAGCACCTTGTTTTTTTCATCGTTTGGATACGTCCCTCTTCTCTTTCTTAGAAAAGAAAAAACTGTGGAACTAGAGCAGGGGAGATGAGTAAGTGACAGATGCAGTGACAGGATGGGGCGCCAGAGGGCTGAGACCCTGGGCCGTCACTGACACATGCTCAGGCCCGGCCGCTGCTTGCTCTATGAGGCTGCTGTACAAAATGGTGGATGACGCAGGCCCGCCCGCTCTCCAGGAAAGGCCCACTAACACAGCGGGATTTCAGGAGGGGCCACTGCACCCCAGAACAGAGCAGAGGGACTTACTGGGCCTAGACTGTGTAAACAGTGTGGCTTATGCTGAACTCTCCTTCCCTGATAATAGTCTGGAATTAGAGGAGGACATATGACTGACCCCCAATAAAAACCCTGGGCCCTAAGACTCTGAAGAGCTTCCTTGTAGCCACGCACATACAGTGTCACACCTCTAGGGGAATGAAGTGCATCCTGTGGGACTCTGCGGACAGCCCTGGAAGCTCACGTAGGGCTTCCCTGAAGCTCACCTGTGCCGTCTCCCTTCCCTGACTGCACGCTCTGCCTTTCCACTGTAGTACTTCAAGGGCACGAGGAGGTCACAGCCAGGAGCACCACAGGTCGTGCCCCCAGGCTGCTCCTAGTGAGGCGTGGGGTGCCGTGGGGACCTTGTCAGCTGGGAAGCTAGCTTCCCCTCTTTGAACCTCACTTTCAGAATGATCCACAAGAGGGACAATCATCCTCCTCATGGGGCAACAAGACATGACAAAGTAGCTTCCGCTACCCAACCATTTATTCCCTCAGAAACCATTTGTTGAGGCCATACAGAAGGTACCGAGGGCAAACCAGGCAATAACCAGGTCACAACACCCCACCCCAAGATGCTCTCACTCCAGTGATGACACTGAGCGGTCCAAATGTGATGGAGCTACAGGAGTTGGGGGGTGGTGTTGTAATGGGGTTGCAGTTCATCCCAGGGTCTCTTGGCCTCTGCACTCCTGGCACCTGGGATGGGTGCCCGTTGCTGGGCGCTGGCCTGTGCGCTGTGAGAGGTGTGGCAGCCTTCTCGGCTCTACCCACAAGATGCTAGTAGCATCCCTGTTGCCAGCACGACTACCCTAAACGTCTCTAGATGCTGCCAGTGTCTCCTTGGGGTAGAGGCAGCCAGCTAAGAGCCACAGGCCTGGGCAGTGCTGACTCAGGGGCTCAGGAGCTGAGACTGCATCTTGTGGATGATGGAGCACAGGTGCTCCCCAGTAACGCAGTGCCCAGGCCGCTGGCAGGGTGACACTCACTCAGCAGGAAGAGATTCTGGTAGTTGTCCAGAGCTGTGTCCCAGAACAGGTCCCCCTGGTCCATCCCCAGCTGCTCCCAGTCATCTAAGGTGAAATCCACGGCCATGTTGTGGGTTGCAAATTCCTGAAACAGGAATACACTGTCGGTTACTCGGGGGAGGCACAGTGGGGTGCCCAACAGCCCAGCAGAAGTGTCCTGGCTCTTGGTTTGCCGGGCCTTTGGCCTGTTCTTGGGCTCACAAAAACCCTAAGTCAGAGCCAGGGGAGCCCTGAATTCTGTAGCAAGGGAAGAGAGTCGGACAGGGTGTCAAACCACAGTCACACTTGTGGGACTTAAACCCAGGCTGGCCTGACCTTAAAATCCATTTATTTCTTCTGGTTTTGTGAGTGTTGGCTCAAGACTTTAATTTCCATAATTACCGAAATTTCTAAACATACACATGAGGAGAGATGCAGGGTGTTAGCTGCCACGGATCCAGTGCCTGGGAGCAACCTCATTTTACTTGTAAATACTGCAGTATTAACAGTAACTGCCGATATCCCTGAACACCTGACCACATGCATGGGCTGTACACACGTTTGTCTGCTGTCCCAGGGTGTTTTTATAGCTTGCTTGTCAGAATTAGAAGCCAAGGAGGCCCATGCCAGTGAGCAGACAGAAGCCCCGTTATCAGAACAGCTTCTGGGTGCACACGCCCCCAACCCATGTCACTAGGTCCAATGCAGGTTGTCTGGTCACTGGAGGTGCGCATCTGCTGTCTAGCTTGTGGTGATGATAACTTCCTTCATTTTGAAATGTTCTGGTTGACAGGTACTTAGAAAAGAAATTCAAGCTGACTATGGTGGTGCATGCCTGTAATCCCAGCACTCAGGAGGCCGAGGCAGGAGGATTGTTGCAAGTTTGAGACCAGCCTGGGCTACAAAGTGAGCTCAAGACCAGCCTGAACTGCATAGTGAGACCTTGTCTCAAAAAGACAAAACAAAAACAAAAACAAAAAAAACTGAAAAGAAATTGAAGTATTTGAGAAGTACGGACTGAAGAGTGAAGCCTGCCCCACTGCTCCTCTAGGTGAAAACACTGGCTACTGGGTTGCTCCTTCCAGATCCCACCTATGTGGACAGGGCACGCAAAGGACACTGGGAGAATGAGAAACACGTCTCTTTGGTCTGGGCTGAGGTGGCGCCACTACCCTGCCCTGTGGGCGGCCCCTCTGGGCCTGACTCCTGTCCACTGGTGAGCTGCAGTGGATGTGGCCATCTTATCACAGTACCACGGAAACGACTGAAGGCTGACAGCCGGCCAGGTTTTCCATCACTAAGCCATGCCTTTGATCTGCGTACACCTCTTCATCTATGCTTTACTTCACAATAACAAGTTTTGGATGTTTTTGTTGTTTAAATAAACACGGTAGACAGGATGCTCTTCCGGCTGCTGTGCAGAAAGAGAAAAGGTGGACGGGCGGAAGCTGGGAGACAAGGAAAAGGCCCAGTGCATTAATCTGGGTGAAAAGAGTGCCAGGAGTTGGGGAGCGCTGACAAGTCACGAGACCCCAGACATTTTCATGATAATACCAACAAGATTTCCTGACAGGTAAAATGTAGGGTATGAAGGACAGAAGGGGAGCCCAGGATGCCTTAAGGTTTTCAGTCTGAGCAACTGGAAGGGAAGAACTGCCACTTACTGTGACGTGGGAGAAGCAGTCTGACTGTGGTTTGGGACTGAGGAGTTTGAAGTACCCTTTAACACACGTTCCCATCCCCTAAGGTTATCCACATTCTAATCTGGGAACCCAAGAGTGTTACCTTACAAGCCAAACAGGGACTTGGAGCTAAGGGAAGTGATTTAAGGTTATCTGAGGGGCCCTCATATGTGATTACAAGGAGCCTTCAAAGGAGTGGAGGAGTCACAGGAGGGAGAAGGTGCTGAGAAGACTGATGCTGCCAGGAGCCAAGGAATGCAGTAGCTTCTCAAAGCTGAAGAGGCCAGAAACAGACTCCTACTGCCTCCAAAAGGGACCAGCTGACCTGTATCTTGGCTTCAACCCCAAAAGACTGGGGCTTTGGACTTTGTTTTGTTTTTGAGACAGGATTATTTAGACAGGTATTTAAAAATCTTTTAGGCATTTGAAAGGTCAGTGCAGAAGACAACTTCCACTGGAGGCACATTCACTGAAGGCCGGACTTCAAGAAAAAGAGGAACTACTCACCCACATACCTCCCCCCTAGGGGTGAACAGCAGTGATTGGTATTCTAAATAGACATCACCTTGGGGTGGAGGACCAAACCTCCTTAAACCATTCCTTTCTGGAAAGTTCTTGTCTGTCCCATGTGCACTTACTTTGTGACTTGCTTCCCAATTTGATCCCTGTTTAATCAATATTACCTAAGCGATTATATTTGTTGGTTCACCATAGTTTTGTCCCACCTTACAGCCACCTTGTGACTTTCCACTGGATCAATATTACCTAAGCGACTATACTTGTAACCTTATTAGCTGACCTTAGTTTTATCCCACCTTGAACCTGCCTCACATCTTATGGTTTTGCTCAACAGAACACCCCTGAGAAGTGGGTTGGCGGGCAACCCACTTTCTAGGCCCCTGCTGTCTCTCTTAGATGAAGCTTTTCTTCCTTTCAGTAAACTCTTCACTCTTAACCTCTGCTGTTCCTACAATTCATTCCTCGATTTTAGAGAACATGAACTTGGTGTTTTGGACATCTAGCAGGGTGGGAGTTTCTTTCCCCTATATCAGGGTGTCTTGGTTACTTTTCTTTCATTGTTGAGACAAAATACCCAATCCCCAAAATGAAGAAAGGAAAGCTTTATTTAGCTTACAGTTTGTGGAGGTTTCAGTCCATACTTGGCTGGTTCAGAGGCAGAATGGCGCATGGCAGAGGGCAAACTGTTCAACACAGCAGAGCACTGCAAAAGCAACCAGCCAAAAGGGAAGAATGGCTGCAAGCAGCCTCTCTCCTTCCCTTACATTGTAAACAGGCTACCCCCCACCCAGGGGGCATGTAGCTCTCACACAATCTCCATGCCCTCCTCTTCCACAGGTTCAGGATGAATACAAAGTAAGCACCCTGGCTTCCTGCTGAATCACTCAGCCAACCCTCCAGACTTCCCAAGTTGACAAAATGTACCAACCATAACATTCCACCCCTTGTCAACTTGGCAACCAGACACAATTCTTTAAACCAGTTTCCAGATACAAAGACATGGTTATATTAGAACCATAACATTCTGCCCCCATACAAATGAAAATTAAACACCTCCAACATTTAAAGGCACAAAACAAACATTACCATTCCAAAAGGTACAAACAGGGTGATACAGAGCATTGGAACCAAAACAAGTCCAAAATCCAGCAGGGTTAACATTGTGTCCTGTAATTCCACATTCAGCATCTGAAGCAACGTGTTTTACATTGTGAACTCCAAAGGGCTTGCATGAGTCCACCCCTATGGCACTTCTGGTGGTTACAGCCTCCATGGCTTTTCTCTTAGGCCCGCTTTGCTCCCCCCTTGCAGCTTTCCTCAGCTAATCCACGTTCCTGGCTTTTCTGAACTTCTGAGGTCTCCTGTGCACCTTCTGCTTCACACTCACAGCCTCACATATTGCCCTCTCAGGAGCACACTGCCTGGCCTCCCAGGCCTTCTGAAATCTGGGTGGAAGCCTCTTTAACCTCAAAACTCTTGCATTTTCCTTGCACCTAAAGCTAGGGCCACGTGGATGATGCCAAGGTCTGCTGCCACCTGGAACAGTAGCCAAACTTTCCTCTCTCTTGGCCATAGGGGTCGAGTACCTGGATCACTGGGCACACTGAATCCAATGCTGTGGAACAAATTCTCTATGCTGCCTCCATTCTGGAACCTGGTGTGGCCACGACCACCATTCTGGAACATGGCACTCTTTGGCTTCCTTCTCAAGGCAAAGTCTTTCACCCTTGCAGTTCTGAGGCTGCAAGACACTTGCTGCTGCTTGTGATGCCCTCTGGCCATCTTTTCCATTCTCTTGTTCCTTCATAGCAATAGAGATCTCAGCCTTATCTTTGCAGTCCACAGCTTTACTGGAGCTTCCTTTCTGGCCAAATTCACATTTTATATCATCCTGCTGGGCTCTTTGCTCTTGATTCTCAACATAGATCTGGCTAAAAGCCCCCAACAATAGCCATGCCACTTCCACAACATCAGATTGCCTTAAAATTTCCTATGTCAGATTAATCAGTTCGCTGCCGCCCTTAATCTCAGTCTTAGGCAAAGTCTCTGGACACGAGCAAAATGCAGACAAAAACTTTCTGCCAAGCCACAACATACATCGTCTGGAGTCCAACAACCACTGAAGTCCTTTCTCCCAATAGAAACCTCCTGAACCTGGTCTTTACCAGCAGGATTTCTATCAGCCTTCTGTCTTCCGAGCTCTGACCAGACATCTCCAAACCTTTCCAAACTCTTCCCACAAGCAATTTCCAAAGGCTCTTGAACCACATGGTCAGGTATAGTCACAGCAACGACCCCACTCTGCTGGTACCAAATTCTGTCTTGGTTACTTTTCTTTCGTTGTTGAAACAAAACACCCAATGCCCAAAATGAAGGAAAGCTTTATTTCGCTTACAGTTCGTGGAGGCTTCAGTCCATACTTGGCTGGCTCAGAGGCAGAGTGTCACATGGCAGAGGGCAAACGTTCATCGCAACAGAGCACAGCAAAAACAACCAGCAAAAAGGGAGGAATGGCTGCAAGTAGCCTCTTCTCTTCCCTTACATTGTAAACAGGTTACCCCCCACCCAGGGGGCGTGTAGCTCTTACACAATCTCCATGCCCTCCTCTTCCACAGGTTCAGGATGAATACAAAGCAAGCACCCTGGCTTCCGGCTGAATCACTCAGCCAGACCTCTAGACTTCCCAAGTTGACAAAATGTATCAACTGTACACAGGGTCTCTCGTTGTAGTTCAAGCTGACCTTGAACTCATGGTGATCTTCCTGCCACAGCCTTGCCAGTGCTAGGATTACAGGCGTGTGCCACTGTGTCTGGCTGGGCTTTGACCCAAGACTGTAAGAACAAACGTGCATTGCTTTTAAGCTACCAAGCTCACAGTGATTTGTTATAGCAGCACTAAGACAATAACACAGACATCCAAAGACTAATGCCAAGGGAGGGAGGTAGCCAACCCAGGGGATCCAGCTTCTTGGGAGGCCAAGGCAGGAAGATCACTGTGAGTTTGAGGGTAGCCTGGGTTACATACTGAGTTCAAAGCCAGCCTGAACTGTGCAGTGAGACTGTCTCAAAAAAAACGAATAAAAAGTCTGTCTGGATTCACAGATGTATTTACACAAAGAGGGGACTAAGTGAAGATACAGGGAAAAAGCTGTGTGAAGGCAGAGGCAGGGACTGGGTGATGCATCTGCACATGAAAGAATGCAAAGCTGGTCAGCAAACAATAGGAACTGGGAGGACCAGGAGCAAATTCTTCTTCACAGCCCCCAGGAGACAACCCTGTCCACATCCTGATCTTGGATTTTGAGCTTCCAGACTTGTAAGACAGTAAGTTTGTGTTCCTCAAGCAACCTAATTGGTGGTCCATTGTTACAGCAGCCCTAGCAAACTAATACACTGTCACACATACCACCAATGCTGAGTATGATGAGGGTGGGGACCACGTCAGTTAGGTCCTTAGTGTAGATCCAGTACCCACAATAAGGCCTGCACAGTAGGCACACAATAAATACTTGCTAAATAAAGCAAGGAGGCACACAGTGTTAGAACCTGTTAGGGACCTTGAGAGGAGGAGTTCATTGAGGATAGAGCCAAGTCTAAGTGGGGTGAAGCGATAGGGATGATACACTGAGTCCTGGTCACTGAGGCTGATGCCGCCAACACCCTCTTTGGACTTATCCTGTGATCCATTAACAGTCTCTGGCAGTGTGGGCAGTGTGCATCAGAATTTCTATTACCTGTAGCTGAAACTGCTGCTATCTATGCCCTGTCCAGAGGGATAAGCTCAGAGATTTTTTTCAGCAGGAACCCGATCATGGTAGGCCTTAAGGGGTTTCTCTTTGCTGTGACTATGAGATTGTGCTGGTCAGGGACCCTGGGAACTGTGTAGAGGAGGTAAAAAGACAGGAGCAAAGACTTGAGGGAGCCACAGAAGGTTTTATACAAGGAAAGTGACAGTCCAGGGTAAATGTTTCTCCTACATATCAAACCCTACTGTGGGTGCTTGGGACATGGGCATGTGTCAGATGTGGTCCTTGGCCTGGAGAAGCTCACTGTGTGATGGACGTTAAGGATGAAGAGGTATAGCTGTGACGGAGAGACGCACTGGGGTGGTGTGAGCCAGGGGAGGGAGAGAAGAAGTTGCTTTGGGACCAAGGCGAGCTTCCTGGAGGGAAAGACGTTCAAATTGGCTCATTAAGGAAGAGCAAGCCAGAGACAGGTATTCATTCATTCATTCATTCAACAAACACCCCATATGACTTGCTATATTCTGGGGCTATGCTCAGCCCCAGCAACCCAGAGATGAATCTCAATCATTTCTTGTCTCC
The DNA here is from genome assembly GCA_004027595.1 of Dinomys branickii. Lineage (NCBI taxonomy): Eukaryota > Metazoa > Chordata > Mammalia > Rodentia > Dinomyidae > Dinomys > Dinomys branickii. Next base: position 17,049 of record PVLD010029382.1, read on the forward strand.
GAGGAACATGTAGTCTTGTGGCACTAACAATCTGGGCAGGGATAACCACAGCTGGGTGGAACTGTGTTGAAGTGGAGGCAGTAGAGCGTGATAGGGAGGCATTAGAGTGAGGGATGAGCTGACTGTGTCATGAGGAGAGGGAGGAAACCAAGGTGGGTCTTAGGCATGTGTAAGACACCACCTCAGAGAAGGGCGGCAGGGCATTCTAGCAGAGAACACAGCCTAGGCCAAGACAGGAAGCCTGGAAAGTACAACGGAACATTTTCCACCAGGCCAATAAATCTGTATTTTACCCTGTAAGCAATAGGGGTTTGTGAAGAATAGGAAGCAGGATAGCGGTAGTTAACAGACTTTTACCTTTAAAAGACTGCTCGGCAATGGGACGAGTCCACAGGCTTTAAGACTCACCCCAGAGTACTGATGCGAGCAACAAGAGTGTCTCCATACTGCTTGCATATATGAACGTTATATGAACCCATGGTGACCGGGTGGGCAGCGGAGAGAGAACCTCCCGGAGGAATGCCACTCAGACATGGCAATATAGCAACATGTGAAGGACAGAGAGGAGGGAGGTGGATATCCTGAACTTGGGAGGGATCTGGGATAGGAAGTGAAACCCTCGGAAAGTCTAAGCAGAACCTCCTCTGGAGGAGGGGATTGCAGATCTGACATGGCGCAGTTGGAGGGAGACGAGATAGAGAGGGAGGAGGTTGCCGCTCCAAGCACACCCCTGGCCCACACCCTCGTTTCGGCATTCGTAGCTTCAGCTTCGGAGACCCATTGCCCAGCTGCAAGGGCTGGGGAACAGTAATGCTGGAGCCACATGGTCTGGACCCGCCCCCACCCATAGCACGACGACAGGGTGGAGCCGGGCGGTCCGCTGTGAGCATATGTGCTTTCCCACCTCCAACCATGGCAGTTTGTATATACCCCTGTATGTTATAGTATAGTCTGAGGCAGCTATATCTCTTCCCAAGGTGAGAGTCCAAGGATATAGATAAACCCAGGAGTACAGTTATTATCACAGGGAAGATGACTGATTGAGTGGTAGGGCAACGGAGATGAGGGAGGAGAAAAAACGAACTGATCAAAAGGGC